>JAECUM010044168.1:0-21245 GCA_016617855.1 Megalonaias nervosa | reverse complement strand
GGAACCATTCAACATATTTTGATGCAATTCCTGTGACCATCACAGCTCAGGAACCATTCAACATATTTTGATGCAATTCCTATGACCATCACAACTCAAGAACCATTCAACATATTTTGATGCAATTCCTATGACCATCACAGCTCAGGAACCATTCAACATATTTTGATGCAATTCCTATGACCATCACAGCTCAGGAACCATTCAACATATTTTGATGCAATTCCTATGACCATCACAACTCAGGAACCATTCAACATATTTTGATGCATTTATGTATGAACTTTATTTCAGAGACCTAGATGCCTTTTATTGGTCTTGTTCATTTTTAGCTCACCTTGCAATAAGTTTAAGTTACTTTGTGGAATGGCCCTGGATTCATTGTGTGTCATCCATCATCTGTTCTTCAGTAATAGCATTATACCAATTGGGAGTCTATATTTTTATTAGATTTTCATCAAACTTGGAATTTGAGACATGTTTTATAAATAATGAGGCTCATGAATAATAATAAGGTTATCTTGCATCAGATTGGCTAAACTTGTAACCATTCTGGAGGCCACTGATGATTAGTAGTGAGGTAATCTTGTATTAGATTGGCTAACCTTGTAACCATTCTGGAGGCCACTGATGAATAATAATTAGGTGATCTTGCATTAGATTGGCTAACCTTGTAACCATTCTGGAGGTCACTGATGAATAATAATTAGGTGATCTTGCTTCAGATTGGCTAACCTTGTAACCATCAAGCTTTGCACATATGATTATATGATAGCTCTTGGATGAGTTGGATAATAAGCAAGATCCATGGATACTAATGAGGTGATCTTGCATCGGTTTAGCTGAGCCTGGTAGCACTCAGGAAACCATATGTTTGATCTGCTTTTGATCAGACTTGAACTACTGGTGTATAGCAAGACCCTGGATGAGTTTAATAAAGTGTGAAATCCACCAATAATAATGAGGTAATCTTGTATCTGAACCTTGTTAACACACTAGAAATCAGATTTCTGATCTGATTTTAATTAAAAAGTTGAAATATTTCCTAATTTTATTAAGATCTCTGGCATGTTCGTGATTAGCAAGATCCATAAACTAATAAACTGATCTGGATTCTGGTTGGCTGAACTTGTTACTACTCTGAAGGTCTTACCATATCGACTCACTTATGAGTTGATTCAAGCTGCAAACATCAAAGATCCTGATCTGCCATAGCATAATGTGCCTGTAGATCACGCTCTGTATTGTTTGTTCTACTGATTACTCCTAACATACTTCACAGATCCAGATCTGCCAGCACAGTATGTGACTGCAGATCTGGGCATGTGCAGTTTGCAGTTGGACTCATCTTATATGTGAATACATATGGTAAATTCTGATCTGACTTTGATCAGACTTGAAATATTGGACAAATTTGATGATAAGTGGTATGCACAGACTTGGAATACATGCATATGTGATCAAAATATTGGACAAATTTGATGATGAGTGAGATGTTTAGTCTTAGAATATATGCATCTGAAATCAAGATGTTGGAAACTTTGATGATGAGTGAGATGTTTAGACTTAGAATATATGCATCTGTAATCAAGATGTTGGACAATTTGATGATGAGTGAGATGTACAGATATTAATAAGGTAGATTTTATCAGACTTTGAATATGGACTTTTTTTTATATCTTCAAGCTTTCATACAAATTCAGTATATTGCATATGATTAACTGAGTTTGTTACCACACTGGAAGTTACATTTCTGATCGAGTTTGTTATAAAACATGGAATTAATAATTGTATCATCAAGATTTTGCACAGTTTTGATAGTGAGAAAAAGCCATGCATATTAATGAGGTGATCCTGCATCTGTTTGACTGAACATGTTACCACTCAGGATGCCATATTTCTGATTTTGATCAATATATGCTTAGCACTTGAGAAACTGTATTTCTGACCCAGTTTTAATAAGACTTGGTAGATAGGCTAATTTCATCTTGATGTTGTAAGATTTTGTTATAGATAAGACCTATGCAGATTTATGATGTGCTCTTGCATCTGGATTAAGAGTTTCTTATTCTACCATTTTATAGACTGTTTCTGATAGGGTCTTGAATAAACTTGGCACATAGGTCCATGCCATGAAGACCTTGGTTGAGTAGGAGTATGATAGTTGATAATATTTATGCATAATAATGATGTGACCATGCATCTGAATTACTGAGCTTTTAAGTAAGCTATAATTTCTTACCAGACTTTGATCAAGATTGTGAAATAGTTTTATATAACCATGATGTAGTATGTGGTTGATTGATCTATGGACACTAACAAGGTAATATTACATCTGATTGGCTGACATTGTTACCAATATGGAAGCTGAATTTTCATAAGACTTCGCTCCACGTTAAGCTTTTATTGTGAATGCCATAGACAAAGTTTATACTAAGTTAAATCTGTGGATATGTCGATATTAATATGGTACCTTCTGTTTCTAATCCAAGTTCTGCAAAACTTGGCAAATGGGTTTATATCATGAAGGTGTTGGATGATTTTGATTATGAGCATAAGAATGTGGATATTAATTATGATATTTTCATTAGAAGAACTTTTATCAGTATACAGTAAAATAGGTAAATTGAACATATTATTAAGTTTGGGAGATAGTGTACATAACTTGAGTTCTTAAAATCCTACATATCCATGTTTAGTTAAATGGTCAACTGTTAAGTTATACAAGCCAGGTAAGAGTTATCAGGCCCACTTGGGTCTCACATTTATAGACCTATGTCCCTTGACAATTAACTTCATATCTTCACATGGGATGTTCTTTGTAACTGGCATAAATCAAGAATCATTCAACAGATTCTGGTTCAATATGGTATGAACATTGTCACATGGACCAAGATGTGTGCCAGTTTCATTTATTATTATAGAGTTATTGCCCTTGACAGTTAACTTTATGTCTAAAGTTGAATATTGATTGCAACAGGCTTAAATCAAGAACAATTCATCATATTCTGATACAGTCTGGTATGGTAGAAATATTGTCTCATAGACTTGCATGTGCTATTTTTATGGGTCTTATTTAAAATATTTTTAACAGATTTTCATTCCTTGTTGACCGTATTCTTGTCTTCACATAAACTTGGAATGTTCTTTGAAATCAGCATAACTCAAGAACCATTCAAGATATTCTATTTGAAGTTGGTAAGAACATAGTCTCTTAGACATTGGTTTCAGTTTATGGGTTTGCCACAGCTACATAATTTTAGGACAGAATTATGTCCCTTGTCAACCAGCCTCATATCTTTACATAGAATGTTGCTTGTCATCATTAGATCTCAGGAACAATTAAATATATGTTCTGATGCAATATGATGTAAACATTGTTTCATAGAAACTCCATTTTGGACAAAGTTATGGCCCTTGTAGATGAACTTCATATCTTTTACATTGACGTTGCTTTTATTGGCTAACTTTTGAAGGAGTAGTATTAAAAATATTCTAAATCATCATTTCAAGGAACCATGATCCCCTGAATGTCTGCCTTGTCCTAACTTTGGTTTTACAGAAGTTCTTCTGTTTAAGGCCATGTGGAGTGAAGTGTAGTGAGAAGGCCCTGTTTAGGCCCTATGGAGTAAAGTGCAATGAGCGAGGCACTGTTTAAAGCCCTATTGATCAAAGTGTAGTGAGCAGGGTCCTGTTTAGGCCCTATGGATAAAAGTGTAGTGAGCAAGGCCAATTTTTAAAGCCCTGTGGATCAAAGTGTAGTGAGCAGGGCCATGTTTAAAGCCCTACTGTGCACAGTGTAGTGATCAAGTCCCTGTTTAGGCCCTATAGATCAAAGTGAAGTGAGCATGGCCCTGTTTAGGCCCTACAGAACAGTGTAGTGAGCAAGGCCCTGTTTAAAGCCCAATGAAGCAAAGTGTAGTGAGCAGAGACCTTTGTGGTGTATCTATCACTAGTAGCTACAGCTTTTGTTATATTACAATGTTTTTGACTTTATGTTTCAAGATGACAGTAGATTTAATTGTTTTACTTCACTTTCCAAGATGACATCAGATTCAGCTTTTTGGGGCTTTTTTTACTTTACTTTCCAAGATGACATAAATTCAGTTTTTTACACTTTCTAAAATTACATTAGATTCAGTTTTTTACTTTACTTTCCAAGATGACATTAGATTCAGTTTATTTACTTTACTTTTCAAGATGACATTAGATTCAGTTTTTGCAGCTTCCCATAAATTATTTGAAAAAATGTAGAAAGTGACAATTTTCTTGTGTAGCTTATGTGGTAAATGATATGGAATCATTTTTCTTTGTGTCATAAAAGAGATATATATCTCATACCATAATTGTGTGTCCAAATCTTGAGAATTAAGTTAGTATATATTACCTCATTTTTGTTATTTTGTGGATCAAGAGAGGGCTGCAAGTAAACAAAATTGTTCCAATATTGAGGTTAAAGCTCAAATTACCAGGATAGGAAAAAAATAATCAGGACGATTTGAGAGAAGATACATGTGTTGTACTATCACTATATATCATAATGAAGGTAGACTATTTTGTCCATTGTAGAATAATTCTTTGATAGAACAATTTCATTTTTAATATATTTATTGTTAAAAAAAAATCAAGACTTTTGTATTCATTTAATCTCAGTCTGTCTAAAAATTTCTCTTTGTACACTCTACTATGACAATGGTAGGAGCATATACTGTTACTCTTGTTTGTCCATACATCCACCTCTCCAGCAATAACACCTTGGTTAAGCTTTCCATTAAGGCATTGTGGTTGGGTATCTGTTTTCCATTGACATATTTCTAGCAAACTCTATAATGTCTAGAAACATCAAGTCAGTACACTGAGTTCTGCATATCTTATTTGTATGTTTTAAATCAACTTATCTTCTGAATCTTTTTTAAACAATATCATTGTATATGTGTTTTTCAGTAATAGCTTAGCAGTTGAGGTTCTGGCAGACTGTGTACTCAAGAACACCTCATATTGTAAACACAGTTATCTAGAAAATATTCATAAGGAGTACAATAAAACACTGGCACAGTCAGGTCTGTCTTGTGCAGACAACATATTGACCAGACTGTTCCCTGATCTGTATACTGAGGAAAACTGTACACTACCAGGAAAGTGCTCTGTGACTGAGGCATATGACTGCATGTATTTATTAAATGGAACAATGGGAACTTGTGGGTAAGTTTTACTGTATTTTAGAAATAGACCATAGAAAAAATAGAACAAATATTTGAATCAGTGAAGTTGCTGTAAACTTTCATGTCTAACTACATTTTATAGTTTTAAGTGGCAGTCATATTCATTTGTCTGTCAGACATCTTATATTATGGATGTCAGAAATAAAATATTGTTTCTCTCTGTTTTCTGCTACTGAAAGGCTGCATGTAAATGTTACATCTCATGTACCAGTTTGCAAGGTTGCATGTGAATGTTAGTGAATGTTACATTGCATTATCAGCTTGTAAGATTACATGTAAATGTTACATTGCATGTATCAGTTTGTAAGAGTGCATGTAAATGTTACATTGCATGTATCAGTTTGTAAGAGTGCATGTAAATGTTACATTGCATGTATCAGTTTGTAAGATTGCATGTAAATGTTACATTGCATGTATCAGTTTGTAAGAGTGTATGTAAATGTTACATTGCATGTATCAGTTTGTAAGATTGCATGTAAATGTTGCATTGGATGCATCAGTTTGTAAGATTGCATGTAAATGTTACATTGGATGCATCAGTTTGTAAGAGTGCATGTAAATGTTACATTGGATATATCAGTTTGTAAGATTGCATGTAAATGTTACCTTACATTATCAGTTTGTAAGATTGCATGTAAATGTTACATTGCATGCATCGGTTTGTAAGATTGCATGTAAATGTTACATTGCATGTATCGGTTTGTAAGATTGCATGTAAATGTTATATTGCATGTGTCAGTTTGTAAGAGTGCATGTAAATGTTATATTGCATTATCAGTTTGTAAGAATGCATGTAAATGTTACATTGCATGTATCAGTTTGTAAGATTGCATGTAAATGTTACATTGCATGTATCAGTTTGTAAGATTGCATGCAAATGTTACACTGCATGCATCAGTTTGTAAGACTGCATGTAAATGTTACATTGCATTATCAGTTTGTAAGACTGCATGTAAATGTTACATTGCATGTATCAGTTTGTAAGAGTGCATGAAATGTTACATTGGATGCATCAGTTTGTAAGATTGCATGTAAATGTTACATTGGATGCATCAGTTTGTAAGAGTGCATGTAAATGTTACATTGGATATATCAGTTTGTAAGATTGCATGTAAATGTTACCTTACATTATCAGTTTGTAAGATTGCATGTAAATGTTACATTGCATGCATCGGTTTGTAAGATTGCATGTAAATGTTACATTGCATGTATCGGTTTGTAAGATTGCATGTAAATGTTATATTGCATGTATCAGTTTGTAAGAGTGCATGTAAATGTTATATTGCATTATCAGTTTGTAAGAATGCATGTAAATGTTACATTGCATGTATCAGTTTGTAAGATTGCATGTAAATGTTACATTGCATGTATCAGTTTGTAAGATTGCATGCAAATGTTACACTGCATGCATCAGTTTGTAAGACTGCATGTAAATGTTACATTGCATTATCAGTTTGTAAGACTGCATGTAAATGTTACATTGCATGTATCAGTTTGTAAGCGTGCATGAAATGTTACATTGGATGCATCAGTTTGTTAGATTGCATGTAAATATTACATTGGATGTATCAGTTTGTAAGATTGCATGTAAATGTTACATTGCATTATCAGTTTGCAAGATTGCATGTAAATGTTACATTGGACAACTCATTCTGCAAAAATCAATTTGTTTGATGACTCCTTCCTTGGGGTCAAGGTCACAGACTTAGAAATTTGTGACACTGCTAGTTTAACAGAAGGTAACTGCAACAGTCAGTGGATTAGAATAACAGCAGGCTTATATAAGTGCTTTGAACATCTTCTCATCATGCAGGCACTGTCCTTTTTATCATAATAATCAATTTATACAGTTACTGGTATAAACCCCTATTCTACATGTAATTTCTATTGTTGTTTGCCTCTTTTATCAATTCATGACAAGTACAGCCTTCCCAAAGTACTACACTTTTTCTTAGAGAATTTATAACTTTAAATAAGTTTATAAAAATCATTGTAGAATCTTTTATCTATTCAATATATGACCATAGATTTGAAAATTTAGATATTTTTCCATAATATTCCCCAAAAACTCGAATGTCATTTTCAGTTCATCTGACCAAAGGCAAAGTGATCTTTTTGGCAATGTATCTATTGTTCATAATCTACTATTCATTACACAACATCCATTGTCTGTTATTTCCTCTGTCAGTGATTGCCTGTTTTTCATGATCTATTATTATTCATTATGTTACATTCATTGTCCGTTATTGCCTCTCTCAGTGATTGGTTGTTTCTCATAATCTATTATTCATTATGTGGCATCCATTGTCTGTTGTCTGTTTTGCCTCTATCAATAATCATCTATTGTTCATAATCTATTATTCATTATGTGGCATCCATTGTCTGTTGTCTGTTTTGCCACTGTCAATGATTGGTTGCTACAGCTTCAGGAGATTTATGTCTGAGCAGCCTTGATGAAACATTGTGTGATAGTTCATATGTATAGAATCTAAAACAGGTTCCATAATGAGAAACATCCACAAAAATTGTTTCAATAATTGTTGATGATCTATTGACTAGAACATGTATAAAAGTCCCAGAAATAAAACTCTGAAATATGATTTTCTTGCTCCCCCTTAGTAAAAGTCACATTTGAGATAATATTTCTTTCTATTTCTGAATCAGGAATCTGGATATGATTGTGGACTGCATTGATTTCCACACATCTGGGTGTAGTGACATGCAGAAGTACCCAGTGGTGTTCTACCTCCAGCATCATTTTATAACCAGTGAGTTTGATGTAACCTGTCTGAAGAGCTTTCATACAGAAATCAACAAAGAGCCTATGGTCAGCATACTGCAATGTGTCCAACAGATGACAGAGGAGTTTGAAAATGGCTATCAGCTTTGCAAGGCATTTGAAACCCTGGGATCTTGTCTCAGTAACACAACATCTACAGGGGAAGTACCAGGAATCTGGCACCCAATGTTGCTGAGATTGACTGATAACATGGAGGAGTTCCAGACAGCCTGCCACTTCATAGGTACTTCAGATATTTGTCCTTTGACAAGCACATGACTCCACATTTTTACCAGATCTTTTGGAAAATATTTTTAAAAAAATATCATTGCATGATAATAGGCTCATGCAATTGTTTTGACTGTTTATTAGGCTGACTTCCTGGTCATATCTTGGGAGAAATACTTTACTCTTTGCTCCACCACATCAATAGATTTTACTGATAGGATCCGTTACTAAAGCCATTTTAATTACATGATGACCCTAATCCCATGGACATAATACCACTTGTTAATAAACACTCTTAATATTTCACATCTGTCATTTGAAGCTGTTAGTTTGTGTTGATTAATAATAAGATTGAAGGTAGAAGTACATACATGTTCATAAAAAAGGTAGAAAGCGCATGTTTGTTTCTTATTAAAAATATTAAAAGTATCAAGCACACATGTGTTTATTAAAAAAAGACTATTAAAGGTAGAAAGTAAAGGTGTGTCTATAGAAGAAAAAAAACAATCAAGGTAGAAAGTAGATGTGTATTGTTTTGCAACAGTAATCATATAACTTTGGGTTTATTAGTTATGTTTCTAACTAACACTATCAATGATTAAGACTAGGTTTTATTACTTCTGTTTCTAATTAACACTATCACTGATTAAGACTTTGAGTTTTATTACTTCTGTTTCTAATTAACACTATCACTGATTAAGGCTTTGCATTTTATTACTTATGTTTCTAATTAACACTGCCACAGATTAAGAATGGGTTTTATTACTTATGTTTATAATTACACCATCACTGATTAAGTCTTTGCATTTTATTACCACTGATTAAGACTGGGCTTTATTACTTATGTTTCTAATTAACACCATCATTGATTAAAACTTTGCATTTTTGTATTTTATGTTTCTAATTAACACTATCACTGATTAAGACTTTGCATTTTATTACTTATGCTTCTAATTAACACCATCTCTGATTAAGACTTTGCATTTTATTACTTATGTTTCTAATTAACACTACCACTGATTAAGACTGGGTTTTATTACTTATGTTTCTAATTAACACTATCACTGATTGAGACTTTGCATTTTGTTATTTATTTTTCTAATTAACACTACCACAAATTAAGACTTTGCATTTTATTACTTATTTTTTTTATCCTCGCTTAGTAACTAGTTGCAGTTTTAATGCTGTATTATGATAAGAATTTTAAGCTTTAATGTTTGCCTTTGAAAGAGTTTCATCATTGTCATTCTTCATAAACTACTTAATTATGTGCCCTCTTGTACAATTTGCCACATTGTTTGAAAATAAGCTTACACTTGTAGATGAGTTATTTGTAAATTTATTTTAAGATTCCATTGATTTTAGGGCAAATGTGCTTAGAATCTTCTGATTCCTAAATAAAATTGCTACAGTATGGAACCTCTAATGACTTTGTTACACAAAAATACATGTACATAAAAGCATGTTCAACAAAGTGGATGAGAATTTTTTGAAATAGGCACATATTAAGTATTTGAGTTCCTTTTCTATGCAAATTGGAATGTGTAATTGTGACCATTAAAATTTTTTAACACTATACATTTTATTTTATTTTGCAGAAAGCTGGCATGATGACATACCTAAGAATACTGGTAAATATTATTATTATATAATCTACCTTTATAATCTATCATTATAATCTACCATTATGAATATTGTATTGTCATTTTCAGAGTTATTACCTTGTTCATGATAATGACAGATGACACAGACTGCAGTCACATACCATTTTGTCCATTTATTGTCTACCTCTTTGTCGAAGATTCATTTAACTTCAACTCATGTTTATTTTTGCTGTTATTATTATTATTATTATTATTATTATTAATGTTGTTGCTCATGTTTTCAGATAGTAAAATCTCTTCATTTAATGTAGTTCATAGATTTGCAATCAGTAACAAAAACAATCTTTTCATTGTCAATAGAATTTGAGTAAATGGCGCAACATATGTCAAAAGAGAGACTTTGAATTTTCCACTTTTTAGCGCTGTTTCAAGCCAGAAATATGCATGAAAATACTCAAGTGTGGACTAAGAAATTGTTTTAGGAAGGATACACTCCAGTGTGAACAAACATATTCTCTTAATTTTCAGCATATCCATTAAAAAACTGTCTCAGAAAAAATGATAACAAAAAACACAATTTTTTCTTTAATAGAATTGCTATTAAATAGATGTAGTATCAACTGTATAACATATTCACCTATTATAAATTATGCAAATATTATTAGGTATAAATAAATATCAGACCCTTGTTGCATTTCTTCCCTCCTTGTGAATACATTTTTCTCTGCTTGTGTGTGCATATTTTGTGTACATGCAGACCTGACTGGTTGCGTGTGCGAAGTGCACAATGCACACAGGCGCCTTTTCATTTCCTGTTCATTTTATTTGCAATTTATTTG
This sequence comes from Megalonaias nervosa, assembly GCA_016617855.1. Classification (NCBI taxonomy): domain Eukaryota; kingdom Metazoa; phylum Mollusca; class Bivalvia; order Unionida; family Unionidae; genus Megalonaias; species Megalonaias nervosa. Next base: position 10,573 of record JAECUM010044168.1, on the reverse strand, counting down.
AAAAAAAAATATATATACACACACACACTATCTGTATTTAATATGTCCCTAATTTCTTTCAGATACAGAGGACTGTGATGCAACACTAATCGAAATTCAGATGGGATACTTACAGGCTATGATGATTAGAAACATTTTCCTTGTTTCTATGGCAACCAATGACAAGGATCTTATCTGTCAGCAGTAAGAAATAACAATTTAACAGAAAACTGTTCTACACTGTGTAGTATGGACTAATTTATATACTTTTTCTTCATATGACCTAACAATATCTCCAAGTTTAGTATAGTATACTTTACCTGACACAAGTGGATTTTAGTAATTTTATCAGTTAAAAGTGAATGCCTGATAAACAAAACAGGACGTTGGTTTCATCTACGTGACTTCCTACATAGCTTGATGTGTATATGGATGTGAGAGGAATAGTGAAGGAAATGAGGTAAAGTTGAAGAAATAAAAACCTCTCTGTAGATTTTTAATTTTCTTAAGGAAAAGAAAAATGTTGAGAGAGGGAGAAAGAGAGTTTATGTAAAAGTTAGAAAATAGATACAGGAGTCTTATAAAAGAGGGAATAAATAGACTGGTTACCGGTATGTGTTAAATCTTATAGAAATAAAAGGAACAAAAAGAAAGGAAAAGAAAGGGAAGTGTGGAAGCATGTGTGTCCCAACATTTATATTGATGCCTAAAATGTATCACTTCTTCTGTGATACACCTTCACACTACAGAAGAACTCGAAATACCCTTGAATTTTATCAGTCATTTAATGTTCATAACCATTTTTGAACCATTAAGCTTCCTTGTTTGCACAGGTTTCAGTACAGACTTAAAGCTTAAATGGAGTAAGAAAGAAAGCAAAAATCCAATGATCTTTGCCAGAACAGTTTGCATGATAGGCAAAATGTACCAGACTATCAAATGTCAGTGTTGTCATCCCATGATATGTTGGTGATCCACTTGCTTCACTGCATGATAAAAGAATCCATTTGGCATTAGATTAATATATTTGTGCCCAGATTATGGTTTGTTGGAGTCAGGAATTGAATTTGTCACATTAAGAAGATAAATATAATTAAAAAAATTGGTTACAAATATTTGTCAGATTAAATCTGTTGTCATATGAAGGAATACCAGATAAAGGTGACTAGACCATATTTTAAAGGCACCCAAAAGTTAACTACAATTTGCAATTGGTCCTCACAGTTGTATATTCTGGTGCACAGTATTAGAATTGCCTTACTAATTATGCTTACTAATTGATCCTTTGGTCATTTTTTCCTTACACAAACATGCTTATATAAAATTACATATTTTATCTGTACTTAAAAATGTGGATATAATATTCCTCTAAAGTTGAATGGGTATTCTGCTTTTGTCTTCACAGATGGATCAGTGTTCTTGAGGTCTTTTAATTTATGATTTATAGCAATCATGTATTCCATGATAACCTACAAAAATAAATGACTTTAGAGTACTAAAAACATTTCATTTGCAGGATTAACAAAGAGTTGTCGCAAGTGGATATCCCATTAAGTGGCTGTCCACAACAGACAAGGAAGCAATTTCTGAATCTCCACACACTTTTGAACATCCTTGTTGTGACATCGGGTACTTGTACACCTCCATTAGTCCAGTGCCCTCACCAGTTGGCACTTCATTGTGTGAGTCACCTGGCACAAGCAGTGACATACTATGATACATTTTTCAGCAGACGTGATATTTGCAGGTAAGAGACACCTTTATTAAATGCCCTCAGTGTGTCAGATTGCATCAACTTAATAATATCTATTGTAGACTTGACCTCTGTCCATTTTCAGATAACCACTTGTCACTGTTGGTAATTTTTGTCAGGTCAAGAGTTGCAAAGCACGGTACATTGTCAGGATCCACAGATATAAATAAATTCATTATATATCTCATGTTATTTAGAAACTTTTACTGTCCATTTCATTTAATCAACCTCTCATCTGTTTCAACTGTCGAAAATAATATTACTGTTTTAAAATCACTATCAGCATATGTGGTACGTGTCCACAGAGAGTTTAATTATATTGTATGGCATTTTGTTTGAACATTTTAATTTAAACACACTAGTTTATTCACTATCACATTGGTACCAGAAGCATCCTCACTTGAAGTGTGTCCAGTGAATGGGTTCACATTCCTCCTGGCACTCCCATCATGCTGTCTGGGGGAAACCATGACATCATTACTGCTTCGAGTACAGGAGTCTCTTTTTTCACTTTTTGCACCAAGAAACCTTGTCAAAATTTCATCCTTCACAACAGTACCACAATCTCTTTCATCCTGTAAGACTTCAGTAGATTAAATGAGAAAACTAAATAAAAACCTGAAACTGCTTAGAGCAGAAGAACTATACATCGGTCCCAGCAGCCATCTGTATCTGGTATTAAAGTAGAAAAGAAGGTATCTATTTAATTTTCTTTGTGCTTGTCTTCAATACATTATGCTTGTCTTTAATACATTATGCTTGTCTTCAATACATTATGCTTGTCTTCAATACATTATGCTTGTTTTAAATACATTATGCTTGTCTTCAATACATTATGCTTCTCTTAAATACATTATGCTTGTCTTCAGTACCTTATGCTTGTCTTCAATACATTATGCTTGTCTTCAATACATTATGCTTGTCTTCAATACATTATGCTTCTCTTAAATACATTATGCTTGTCTTCAGTACCTTATGCTTGTCTTCAATACATTATGCTTGTCTTAAATACATTATGATTGTCTTAAATACATTATGCTTGTCTTCAATACATTGTGTAAATCAATTTAAAATTCAGGGCAAACAATAGACCACCAATGCCTGCTTAACAAACTCACATATACAAACATGTATCAGACAGTACCAGTGTTGAAATAATTTCATCACCCAAACTGATAAATTAGTTACTTACCTAATATTGTAAGTATTTGCTAATCATCAATATTAATCCCACAGCAAATGGTATTTACCCAATGCTGCTTTGTTAACATGAATGCCACTTCATGCACTTATTGATGGCTGTGATCAGTCAGACAGCAGCAAATTAACCAATCAGTCCTTTGATGAACAATAAACAAGGTCCTCATTGTAAATCCATAATAAGTGGAATGAGATATTATGTGCATAAAAATACTGTAGAGGTCTGAAAAATTTTTTGATTTTTACCAGATGTTTGTTTTTGTTACTGCAACATACATGTACCCTCCTCTTCTCATCTATTCCCTTATCTTACCTTAGTTAACTCCATAAATATAAATAAATCCTCACCTATTCCCCTTATCTTACCTTAGTTAACTCCATAAATATAAATAAATCATGCTAGTTTGATGTTGTCATGCAGCAATATCCATACATTTTAAACCAGACTCAGTCCTTTTTATTTCCTTAAAATGAAGTCTGAAATGCAGACATCAGTTTCAAATCTCTCTGACTCAGTCCTTAATGCAGATGTCAGTTTCAAATCTCTGTGACTCAGTCCTTTTTTATTTCCCTAAAATGAAGTCAGAAATGCAGACATCAGTTTCAAATCACTCTAACTCAATCCTTTTTATTTGCTGAAAATATAGTCAGAAATGCATACATCTGTTTCAAATCAGTCTAACTCAGTCCTTTTTATTTCCTTAAAATATAGTCAGAAATGCAGACATCAGTTTCAGATCAATCTAACTCATCCTTTTTATTTGCTGATCACTCTGATATAAATAGACTCCACATTGTAATGCTATGGTTACCATAGGTGGACGGTCGCTGGAACAGATCAATTTAGTTGTATCGATGAAATGACTGATGCTCCTCATTTTCAATAAATATTAGCGTAATGTCACAATATTAGTAATAAACACATTATAATAAATATAGAGCTGATTTCATTTATTCTTTCCACTCTCATTTAGAGAATGACCCAGATGTTTGTAGATATGACTTGACCCATGAAATTGAATGGTTACTTCCAACCTGGTTAAGACAAGGGTATAGAAATCACATTATACTAATGACAGAAATGCCCAAGGGAGCTTCACACCTGTTGCAATGTTCACATCAAACCATAGCAAGGTCAAAACCTGTATGAGTTTAGTTAAGTTTTTTAAAACCTGAATATAATTTTCTTATTAGAAATGCTCAGTATCTAATTTGGGCATTTTTTGTAAGGTAAAAACTCAGTCCTGTTGAACATTTCCATTATCCAGCATATATAAATATTACCAAAAATATACTACATAGTGTTTCATATTTTTATGTTAGATTCTTAAGAAATTAAATATTCAGATCTGAATGGAATTCATGCACATTTTCAGGATAATATGAAATTAGTTGGCAAGTATATATTCCATTATTTACACTATTAAATGTTCAGTTTTTTTATATTTGCATGTTCATGTACTAATGCATGGTTCTCTGTACAAAACACCCATCAAATGTCACATATGTTATTTCTGTTCTGTGTATTTTTCATTTAATATGTATCAATTTAACATGGTTATTGCAATGATCGAAACCCATAGTTTTGCACCTCCCCTTCTCTCTTGCATAGCAAAAAGACATGCATTCAGTATTTTCTTAAGAGTCAATATTGCATGATATGTTACACAACTTGATCGCACTTTGTGGATCATTGTGTTACAGCATGATCAAATAACATGATGGCACTATTTAGACCATTGTGTTATATGATTATATAACATGATGGCACTTTGTGGACCATTGTGTTATAGAATGGTTACATAACATGATGCCACTTTGTGGACCATTGTGTTATAGCATGGTTTCATAACATGATGGCACTTTGTGGACCATTGTGTTATAGAATGGTTACATAACATGATGGCACTTTGTGGACCATTGTGTTATAGCAGGGTTTCACTATATTTCATATGGTTCCACAATGACTATTTATTTTCTTGAAATATGATATAGTTATGGTCCAACAATACTCTATATGTCTTAGTATAGATTTAGACTTTTGTTTTCTGAATGGTAACTATTGATTTAACAAAGTAATAAGAATGACAGTTGTGACAGCTGCAGACTATGTGAGTATGATCATGAAATATCTGTGGAGAAAAGCATGGTTTCAGAAAGATGGGTTTGGTCTAAATATGTCATGACCCTGATGGATAGTTTGGAAAAATATAAAAGTAAAAAAAATTATGAAAGTATTTATCATGAATTTGGATGATCAAAAAGAAATATCATCAAATCTAGATCAAATCCAGAATTAAAATTAAACCTGAAGTAGCAGCTTGCAATATTTTTGCAACCTACTTGTTAATCTGATTGCAATTTAATTTACCAAGTGGCAAAAGACTGTACCTAATACCTATTCATCCTTCACTTCTCTAAAAAATGATATTAGTTTTATTGTTGTCACTCATTCATGTGGAGCATGTTGGGTAGAAATGACTCTGATCTGTTTCATACAGATGCATTTCAGACTCACTATTTTTATCAGCTGCATGCATAATTTCATCATTGTTTTGAGACACTTGATAGAAAATTCTAGGAATTACTGAAAACGTCTATCAGCTTTCATTTTGATGTATGATCAGAAAATGTTGCCTTTTATCCTCAGAGAAAGATGTTTGAAACACTCTTTTTGATCAGTGAGATTCAGATCTTGCATTACTTGGGGATCTTTCATTTCAAACTTTTTTGGTAGAAAAATTGGTCTGCTGTTATTTCCACCAGGTAGCTAAACCATAAAACAAGCAGCAAATTTGCTACTTGCTACTATGCATTTCAAAACCATTAATGATGTTTCTTATACTTTAGTCATGTAAGGCAGTGAAGCATACAGTTTTCATATTGTCCATACGTACAATAAAATTTAACCATGTGAATATATATCCAGGGTTTAACCTAGCATAAACTTTCAAACTCATAAACTCCATTATTGTCATGTCAAACAATGACACTAGACGGATTTAAATGACTACACCACCCAGTTCCAGTCACTATGACTGATATGTCCTGCTTGAGAGACTTATTAAGACTTCTTCCTGAAAGGTCAGAGCTGAAGCATTTGCATCCTTAAATCATTCATTTCTACATTTTTAGATAGGTATGTGGAAAAATATCATACCTTTTACATAATGTATATTTGCTCTAATAGAATAATACAAATAATTAACCATAATGCATAATGTATATTTGCTCTAATAGAATAATACAAATAATTAACCATAATGCATAATGTATATTTGCTCTAATAGAATAATACAAATAATTAACCATAATGCATAATGTATATTTGCTCTTATAACATGATACAGATAATTAGCCATCAAATAAGATATATATGCTCCAATAGCACAATGCAAAAAATGTGTGGGTATATGTGAAAGCTTGCCAATAGCTTCCTGTTGGTTGGTAGTTCTAACTGGGGTTTTCCTGAGTTCTTCCTCCACCAGTTATACTATATTACTATATATACTACATTACTATATTTGATGTATGGCATATTGTGTGCTGAAAAATGGCATTACACCCACAACAACAAATAATTATAATGCATTCTATATTTTGGCTCTAAAAGAACAATACAAATAATTTACCATTTTTACAGAGCTGTTGTAGAAGCTGAATCATGTATGAGAGACAATGTGCACCACTGTGACCACAACCAGACCCAGCTCATCATGCAAGCCTATCAACCAATAAGATGCCAAGCAATTAATATCTGTCCAATGGCACTTGACTTGTATGATCACATAACACCAATGAAACTGCCCACTTGTCTCAGTCTGGCTTCCCTTGGAAATGAGACATGTGATTTACATAGGGGATTACAATGTTTGAGATCATTTGACTTGGAGGGAAATGTCTCAGATGACATAGAACTATGCAGGTATTCAATGTTGTAGGAGAAAAAAAATATGTATACATTATTTTTTATTACTGTAAAGTAGTTTCCATTACTTGAATCCTGTTTTGTTTCATTGTCTTTTTTTCACTGGAGCGCAATCACTGTTCTAGAAGAAAACTGTAGCATGTACAAAAAACATGTATTGTGTGTCAAACGTCTCCTTTTGGATTAACTTTTTATACTTAAGAAATAATGACTTTGAAAAGAGATGTCTGTTTCAATACTTGTTTTCATTGTTACAACATTTTTATATAATCCCCTCTAGCTATTCTCCATTTGTTTATTCATCTGTCCATCCATCCATCCATAAGTTCTCTTAAACCATTGGATAAATGAGGTACAAGTATGACTGCCACGTAAAAAGTCAGATATACAAATCTTTCCAAACAATGACAGTTTATTGATGTTAACCATTTTCCTTGCATCACCAACCACTAAACCTCAGCTTAGTATGAATGTATGTTGCTAAAGTGTAAATTGTACAATGTGATATCAATAGACAGTATCCAATATGACTGACTGGGAAAGTCTTCACATTGGTATATAATCTTTCAGATCTAATATTTTGTGCATATTGTTGTTTTTTTTAAACTGTAAAATGATAACAACATTCTTGCTTACTTGTACATCAAAGTATAAAGCCCCATTTATATCATGCTATAGATTCCAGTATGTTTGCAATTTGTCATTTCTGTTTGGTCTAGTTAGGCTTGCTTCGTCCTTCTTTATAAATCAGTTTTTATGATTACTGCTTACTGACAAAGTCTTAAGATAAACATAATCCTCAAAATTGATTTGATTGTCTGGATATTGAAATTCTACCTGCAAAAATGGCAGTCAGTGAGGAGATTCTTCAGGTGAAAAGTTGATAATCTAATACAAGCAATTAAGAGGCTTGTGTAGTCACTATTTATGTCTTCATGTTAACATGATATATCTCTGGTATGTATCTACTTGCTACATATATGATACCTGAGTTTGAGTTAAAATTCTTTACCTGTCACTCCCCAGTGCTCTAGATCAACACCACATGTTTATATTTTGTCTTTTGGTATAAAGCAACATTTTACTATAATTATTTATTAATAATTGTTTGATATTTTTTCAATTTCTCATATCAATACTTGCAATCCTCTGCCATCATTAATCATGCCAGCCACAAAATAAAGAGTATTGCGAATGAGGAGAGAGCATGAAATAAGCTGAAAGTTGTTGCTCGATCCTCTATATTTTTTTTTAATTCTATGTTCTTTCTCTGTCGATTTCTTCAAAATAACTACTGTTAAAACTAAGATAACAGTAGCCATTTGCATTTGGAGGTAATTTCCAACTTTGTTGACTGCTCCAGTAGCCTTAGTGGTTAGAGCATCCACCTTGGATGCGGGATGTCACAGGTTTGAACCCTGGCTGTCATACCAAAGACTTATATAAAATGGTGCTAGTAGCTGCTTGCTAGACACTCAGCATTAATAGGTTAGTGTTAGGGCTGGTCAGCCTTGTGTCAGGATAATGTGACAGGGTGGGACATGATGCCACATGTCTGTAGCATGATGCGCCAGTGCTAGACACCACTATAAACTGCAACACTACAGACAGTGCAGTGATATGACTGAAAATTTTTTAAAGCTATGTGAAAAATCCAAATCACACACACACCAACTTTGTCTTGCATCTCACTGGTTGTTTTATTATTCCTCTAATACATGTGACATCACAGAACTTTCAGAAAACCTGTTTCCCTTCAGTGTATATTCCCATCAGGTGGCACTGAAAATTTACCTGCAAGTCACATTTGTATACCTGTGGTTTCCAGAAGCAATTGTATGGAGATATGACAATGGCATCAATATGCACTTCCATTAAAATTTGGTAGAGGCATTGAAATGTGCTAGCTCTGAATAAGATATTATCAAATGCATCCAGAAGTGCTGTATATTGGAAAGAGAGACAGACACATAGGATGTGATACACAGGTACAGACTTTGGGGGTAGATACCCCCCCCCCCCCGTTTTGTGCTAACTTTTTGGGAGTAAATTAGTTACTATTTTTTAAATATAGCGAGAAGGATTTATGATAGCAAGCCTTTAAATTATCAGAAGTTTTTCTATGACAACATGGTATCATTTTATTTTTAACTTTTTGATTTTGTCATTGCAGTCAGTATGCCAAAGTATCCAAGTGCTTTTATAATCATTTACACCATTGTGAAGAAAACACCACACTTCATCTGGTGCATAAAATGTTTCTGCACAAAACTGAGAAGTTAAGACCAATGTGTCATCTCCAAGTCAAGCCTTCATGTAACATGGAATATCAAAATTGCAACACAGATCCTGCAGATGCTTGCATTGAAATACTAATGCATAAAATATCAAGTGAAAGAAACAGTGATGATATTTGTTTGTAAGTACCTTTGATCTAAGTAATATCTGATTCATGAAACAGTTTTAAAGTGATTTAGAACAAATGAAAAGCACCTGTAAATTTATTTTTATGTGTCAAATGGCTGGATCACAGAAAAGTACAATAATTATACCCTCTCCATTAGTCTAAATATTCATTAATGCTAATGTTAGAATAAACTAAAACTGAACCCTTTTCCATGTTAACTGAATCACAGACTTGTAGCCAAACATTTGAATGTATGATTGACTGATACTTTTAATTCAGTCCATGGGTCAGAATTTGTCCTTACATATAAAGTTTCCTTACATTCTGAATTTCTCCCTGTATTATATTTTGCTTGGAATTTTACATGTAAAATGATGGAGCATTTCTCTACCTGGAAAAAAAATTATTAGAAATGAAAAGTCTCATCTAATTGCTACAAAAACCATGAAAATGATAATCATCTGTCAGAAATGTTCAGAATATGTTAAAATGGCAAATAAATCACAATACGTTAAATTACAGACAATATAGTCTTAAATATTTATGAATGTTAGAAATGTAAATCCTTCTTTTCTACCTGTAACTATTGTTATAAATTATCTTAAACCAGGAATATACTTCTGTTCATACTTATGGAAAAACAGAAATATGAATTACTCATTGAATATTAAAACTTTAATATTTTAGATCTGCAGCTTTTACCTCCACATGTCTGGAAAAGAACATCTTGCAGTGTCCACCTATTCTGCAAAATCGTTATTTCTCCTTGATACAGTATGAAATGGACAAGCATCACCTGAACTGCAGTTCAAACCTGCACTTGTGTTCTAAATCAATTATAAAATACTCAAAGAACCTGATCATACATAAGATAGAAATGGATGAAAAGTACCAACATGACACTAATGGTCTGGACCATGACATGAATGAGGAAAACACGGACAGCAGTGATCATGAAATGAACAAGTACTCGGATCATAAATTGCATGAAATATGTGAGGCTCTTAACCTGACCTACTCCTGTTTAGAGCATGAAATGCTCAGGTTGGACTTGGCTTTACAGTCTTCAATGATGGCAGTGGTTCATGCAGTTAGAAACAGTGTACATGATATTTGCATGGGTACAAAAGACTTATTTTACATTTATTTTAAAAAATACCAAAGTCTGTGTATCTCTGGCCATCCAGTCATAAAATGGAAAGACAGACCAAGCAACAGACCCTAATACTCACAACAGACCAACAGACTTTCCATCCCTTCCTGGACCTCCCCTTAATATATATATATATATATATATATATATATA
>JAECUM010044167.1:0-12175 GCA_016617855.1 Megalonaias nervosa | reverse complement strand
CATTTTTAGAATTCTTAGCCAATATTTCAAAATACGTTTATATCTTATACACTGCATACTAATTCTTCCTAATTCGTTATATACGAATGCATTTGGAGCAGACTTAGATGTTCCAAGGATATATTTAAAAAATGACAAATAAGCTTTTTCAATCTCATCGGCCTCATAAACCCCCAAAACCTCTGCTCCATAATTAAGTATGGGAGCTATCTTTGCGTCAAACAGACGAAGCAATCCAGTTCCGGGTAATCTGCCAAATTTTTGAAAGACTTTGTTTCAATATATGCACAGCCTTCAGCGCCTGCAAGGATGGAGTTTTCTGTCATATATACCAGGCGGTTTTTTTTTTAAAGAAAATATGCATCCTATATACTTATAATATCATTCAATCTTTACCTCTGTATGACCATAGTACCACTTTTCGTAACTTCTGAGATAGCCACCTCTGCGAAATACAACTACTCTTGTTTTTTCCATATTCACCTTTCATTTCCACTTTAGGCAATATGTATGCAACCTATTGAGCATATTTTGCAACTGGTGAGCAGTGTCAGCAAAGACAATTAAATCGTCTGCATACAACAGTGAAAATAGTTCTAAGGTTTCATCAGACACTCCCCTGTTTCCTTCAGCTAAAAAGGGTTTCAAATCATTCAAAAATAAAGATAAGAGTAAAGGCGATAAAACACAAACTTGGCACACGCCCAAAGGGCAATTAAACACATCGGTAATAAGACTGTTGGGCTTAGCACATGCTTTTACATCAATATAAATTGCCTTAATGATTCTTACATTTTCCCACTAATATTTTCACTAACTAGCTTTGGGTACAGTAAACGTCTCTCTATCCTATCAAAGGCTTTTTCATAGTCAATAAATACTGTATAGAATCTACCCCTACGTTTTTTTAAATATTTGCAAATTAATGTGCATAATATAAATATATTATCTGCTGTGGAATACACCACTCTAAATCCTGCTTGCTCTTCGCCCAATAATTCGTTTTCCTCCACTCATTCATTTTTTCTGTTATTTAAAATCGATGTAAACACTTTACTTAATACGGGTAGTAGACTAATGTTTCTGTAATTGGAGGGTTCATTTGCATCCCCTTCCTTCAAAATTGGTATGATAATAGCCGTTGACCATTATTCTGGATAATATCCAACATCGAATAGTTTATTAAATAATATTGTTAATATTAGTGCAATTATGTTGCTCGTAGATATAAAGAAGTCGCTGCATCTATTCCCCCAGCTTTGTTATGTTTCAGTTTACTCAATGCTAGGCGTGCCTCTTCTTCAGTGATTGTTCTGTCTAAAGTCTTGTGAATTTCTTGAATCTTTTCAGTTTCCTGTATCTGGTCAACAAAACTGGAAAAATTAAATATTTCCGAAAAATATTCATACTAAGTTGCAGACATGATACTGTTTTGCATACCAGTACTTGGGTTCTTTACAAGGCGCCAGATATGTTGTGTATCTTTAGAGTAAAATGCAGATAAAAGGCTATTTTTGTTTTAATTCATATTGCTTTTGCTGACTTCTTGTAAGAGATTTAAACATATTTCTATAAAATTTATAATCTTCAAGTGATTCACTTGAACGTTTTAATCTAAACTGTTTTAGATATCTTAAAGCTTTGCTTTTGGCGTTTGTGAAATCTGTATCAAACCAAGGCTGACATTTAACAATTCTTCCTGGAGATGTAACAGCTACAATTTGCTTTCTATTGATATCTTTTCGTTGTGCTTGCTGCATCATGGTAAATATCAGTAATTGTTTCGACGCATTCATTACGTTTGTTATTGCTTATATCATTTAAAATCTTGTCCATATTTTGAGATAATAGATCTTTGCAATTTTGGATAAAATACAGACCTCTTCTTTGTTAAATATGTATTTATGTATTTCGTTACTCCCAGAGACATGTATAACCTTTTGCTCTAGTTTACCCATGTAGGCAAGTGAAAATACAACGGGCATGTGTATTGATTCCCCTCTCTCATCTATGTCAAAGGATGATATATTTTGTACAACTCATACGTCGGCTAAGACATAATAATAATAATAATAATAATAATAATAATAATAAATAATAACGACAATAAAATACTAAAAATTTGTATTACTGGGGCAGATATTAGCGCAGAATTTGAGTTGGGTGCAAAACTGATGACTGGCTGTAATTTTGATAAGACTATGACAAGAAGGCTAGATTTATACATTTAGGCTAAACTCAGCATGAGTTTTCAATTGCTATATCCAGTATCGTTCCTTACGTGTGCGTTCTATGTTGTCCAACTCAGATTACATTCAATCGGTAAAATCTCGAAGGACTCGACTGAATATCCATTCGAGTCCTAGTGGTTGGCGACTTTCGCGTTGATTTTGTTGTGGATGTGGTTTTTGTGATTATTCACTCGCTTTCTGCAATCAATAGTTTCGCCAACATAATGAATAGCACAGACCTTGCATGTCAGAAGATAGATTGAAGGAGCTGAAAATATGTAAACTTCAAAGTGTTGTAATGCCAATATCAAAGCCAAACATTCCTTCTCGATTGTGGAATAATTTCTCTGGTGCTTATTTAATTTCTTAGAAAAATAGCACACTGGATGATGAACACCATTTTTATCTTCTTGAATCAATACTGCTCCAACCTCAACATCAATTGCATCAACAGACAGTTTAAATGATTGACTGAATTTGCAGCTGAAAGAACTGGTTCACTCTTAAGATTGACCTTTAACTTATCAAAAGCCTCCCGTCATCTTTCAGACCAATGAAACTTGGTTTTCTTGCTCAATAAAATTGTCAGGGGTTCAGCAATTATGGAAAAATTGGAACAAAATTTCCGACAGTATCCAGCGATACCCAAAAATCGCATCAGTTGCTTTTTACTAACAGGCACAGGGAATTCAGAGATAGCCTTGACCTTAGCATCAATAGGTTTAACTTGTCCATGTCCGATGATATGTCCTAGAAATGTTACACAAGCACGGCAAAACTCAATTGTGGATAAATTCATTGTCAAACTTGCATCAGTGAGTCTGTCAAAGAATTTCCGAATTGCTGCTAAATGTTCTTTCCAGGTGTCGTTGTAGATGATGACATCATCTATGTAAGCATCACAATTATCGAGACCAGACGTAATCATGTTCATTAAACTTTGAAAAGTACTAGGCGAACCCTTCATCTCAAACGGCATGGCTTTATATTGATAAAGTCCATCTGAAGTCATGAATGTCGAAATTTCATTTGCCCTTTCCGTCAGTGGAATTTGCCAAAATCCTTTCAGAAGGTCAAATTGGGTAACATAATTTGCATTTCCAATTTTATCAATGCAGTCATCGATTCTGGGTAATGGAAATGAATCTGTTTTAGTCACACTGTTCACCTTTCTATAATCAGTGCACATACGGAAAGTTTTATCTGGTTTCGGAACAAGTATACATGGTGAACTCCAGTCACTTTTATTCGGTTCTATGAAATCATTTTCCAGCAAATACTGAATTTCTTTTTTGAAACATTCCTGTTTGAGAGGATTCATCCTGTACGGGTGTTGTTTCACAGGCGTGGAATTTACAATTTCAACGTCATGGTAGATTTTGTTTGTTCTTGTAGTAACATATGGAACTAAGTGCTCACACTCAAATAATAACTGTTTTAAGTTCATTCCTTTCTTGTTGTTGCAAATTTAAAAGTTCCTGGTCCAGATTATTCATAATTTCTGAATTCTGAAGATTTGTTACTACAAAATCAATAGAGTCTGATTGCATTCCTTCGCTTAAATCCTCACTGAGTGGGACAGGTACAGCTAAATTAATTGCATGATTACCTGGCTATCTCTTTCAACATACTCTTTTAACATATTTAAGTGGCAAAGTTGTTTTTGTTTTCTCCTCCCAGGGTATTTATGATATAATTTAAATCATTTACTTTCTTTTCAACTGTGTAAGGACTATAATACATGGCCTGAATTGGATTTTGTGGTATGGGCAATGGAGCCAGAACTCTATCGCCAGGCTGAAAACTCATTTACTTTGCATTTTTATCATACCTTAATTTCATTTTTGACTGAGTAGAATGCAGGTTAGTTCTTGCAACTCCATAAGTCTTTGACAACTTATACTTAAAACTGGAAACACAGTCGAGAAGATTGATTTCGGTATTTTCATTAGAAAGAAGTTTCTCTTTTAACAACTTCAATGGTCCACGCACAGTATGTCCAAAAACTAGTTCAAAGGGACTGAATCCTAAAGATTCTTGAACTGATTCCCGAACAGCAAACAATAGTAAATGAATGCCTTCATCCCAATCTTTACCCGTATCAAAACAATATGATCGAATCATATTTTTTCAAAGTTTGATGAAATCTTTCTAAAGCCCCATGGCTCTCAGGGTGATAGGTAGAAGATTTGAATTGTTGGATGTCTAATTCGTACCTAACTTGCTGGAAAATTCCAGCCATAAAATTTGACATTTGATCAGATTGGACAGATTTAGGAAGGCCAAATTGAGTAAAAAAAAACAACTTTATCAAAGCTTTTACTATTGTTTTAGTTTTTTAATATTCCTCAAAGGAATCTTGTTGACGCACACATAATGGTCAACAAGTATTGGTTACCTGACTTGGTCTTAGGTAAGGGACCGACACAACATACCATTATTCTGTTAAATGGTTCGTCAAATGCAGGAATAGGTTGCAGATGAGCCTTAGGTATCTTCTGACTGGGTTTTCCTTCCATTTGACAATTATGACAATTATGGTGGAGGAAGGAACCGGGAAAACCCTGGTAAGACCCGCCGACCCACAAGAAGCTACGGGCAATTTTGCATACATATCCAAATTGATCATTTGGCCACGAAGGGCCCCTGCTTCTAAAAGAGGGACAAGTGTATGTCGAAGATGTTGGCATTTCCAACAGGCACAGTGGCCAGAATGTTAACATGCATCTGTGTTGTTTTCGTGCATTGTGACTGAATTTTGTTGACTGACGCTTTATTGGATATTTTGACGGATGTGTGTTTTTGGGGCTGTTTTATTCTTTAAGTAGAAAATTACTTAACTGTTTGGACTGTCTTTCTCACATTTACACAAAAAGATATAATACAATAAATGAATATCGTGTCCGTTAAATACCCCATAAATTGAGTAGACTAGAATATAGAAATAGAACAGCTCAACTCTCGTAATATCTGAATAAAGAATGAATAAAACCAACATGTTTTCCGACACGCCCACGCGATAAAACTTTTCAATCATAACCAATTCACAATAATCAATATGAAAACCAACAAAGTCACCTTTTCTTTCACGTCCGCGCTACAACATGTTTCATTCATACCTAAGACCATTTACCAAACGTTTAAAAGTTGACAAAACAAGCGTAACAAAACAACACAGAACTCTTATCTTAACTATACCAGCCATGTTTTCAATCACGTCCGCCCATGTCAACTTTTCAATTCTTCCGGAGATCAAAGCATTCCCGATTTATCATAATTATTGTTACTAACCACATTATTAGCATCTGTCCCTCACAAGTCAACAACAAGGTAAGCAATCCAGATAAGTAGTATATGGAGACATCCAAGGGACAAACCACCATGAAGTCAGGAAACAAACAAACCAGGTCCACCCACCCAGTGCAGAAAGTGAAACTCAACAACACGAATCGAAGAGAGGCTACCAAAGCAAACAACCTGAAGAGGAAAATAAGACGCATCACTCCAAAGACAACAACTCAGGTCCATCAGGAACCCCCCAACGACACCCCCAGGCCCACCCACTTTGGAACATTCCGACCCTCAACCCCCACTATGCAGATTATCAAAACAGTGATAGATGCCAACACGGGTACTCTCACCAAACAAAGGCCATCCCCAAACTCCAAGAACATCCATACCCTGGAGGAGGCAATTGCAACACTCCACTTAGACAACAGGAGGAGAAGGATACCAACACATATATGGCAAGAAACCCACACACACCCCAACAACCATAGGAGCCACATCACAGAAGAGTCAAGTACTGAAGCTCCAAATACAAATCAAGCTCGAATAGCGACAACTCCGAACACTGCAAACCAAACATCAAACTACACAACAGCTACGGTCTTCACAGGGGGGCAACCAGATCATAACCAACACACCCCCATCACCAACCCAGCTGCCAATGGCATAAATACAGCACTCCTAACTCCACCAGTCCCAAACTAAACAAACCGCCGGAAGAGGAGAATTGACCATGAGGTAAGGAAAAACCCCAAACAAAAACGCCTAGCAGCAACCCCACAAATAGTACCATCCACATCCTACCTCCCACGACACCTAACGCTGAACAAGATCCTAACTACTAATAACAACAACAGAGTCAGGGAAAAAACTTACACCACCCAAAAGCCCTACTTCGGCTATACTCAGGAATATGAGGAAGTGGCACGGGCTCCCAAAGGGAAGCAACCACTAAAAGGTAATAGATCCAAATTTACCCCAAGGCAAAACCACACCCACTGGCTGGCGACCCAGTCAACAACCAAGGCAACAACAGAGGACTCAGGGGCCACAAAACAGATGAACCACACATACAGCACCCAACCCTTGCCCCAAACTGCATCACAAACTGGAAACGGCGAATTGACCACGAGGAAAGTATAGATCCCACACATAAACGACAGACACAAACCATACAGACTTGGCCATCCACCTCCCACGACACACAACAACTAACCGAGGACCAGGTACCCAAGAGTATCAATGACACCGGCATAAGGGAACACCCCCGCACAAACAAAATGCCCTAATTTGATTATACCCAGGAATTTGAGG
Source organism: Megalonaias nervosa (assembly GCA_016617855.1). Classification (NCBI taxonomy): domain Eukaryota; kingdom Metazoa; phylum Mollusca; class Bivalvia; order Unionida; family Unionidae; genus Megalonaias; species Megalonaias nervosa. Next base: position 5,342 of record JAECUM010044167.1, on the reverse strand, counting down.
ACGTGGCGAGGGTTCCCAAGGGAAAGCAACCACTAAAAGGAGGCAACAAATCCAAATCTACAGCTACAATACCACCTCCCCCACCGAGCGACCAACTAGTCAACTACAATGACAACAATGGCGGACCAAAAAGCCACACCAACGTCGAAGTGAACAAGGCAATACAACCATGGTAAAAACACTCCAACGGACAACCCGGACGGGCAAATCACTAACGAACAGGATGGTCGCCACATAAACAAACCCAAACCTACCAAACCAAAAGGACGCTACCTATACAACTGGCAAACACCTGGCCCCTCCACCAGCCTAACAAGCCGCCAATCCAACAAAGGCAAACAACATAACCACAGCGGCAAACATCCCTACCACCCAGCACAACTCACACTATATCTCCGCAGCCGTGACAGCAAACTGCTCAAAACTAGCAAAACAATCATAGCAGAAAAACTCAGGTCAATACACCCCAATGATTTCAGAATCATAACAATGGACACCAACATCATCATATGGTGCAGCACTAAACGACAACTTCAAAAATACCTGCACATCAAAGACATAAATGGCATAAAAGTCACTATTCAAAGACATTGGGAAACTATCAAACTAGCAAAACAAACAAGAACCGACATACACAGCACAGAGATCAGGTGGACAGTCGACGCCTCTCCAAAAACGCTGCCACCCACAAAGACACATTAACCCTATGGCAGTGGAACTGCAGAGGACTAAGCACAAACCACGCTGAACCGGTCAAAGCCATCGCCAATAACCCCCAAAAACCAGATATTATATGCCTCCAAGAAGTCATGCTGCCCCTCAACAACCAAAACCCCCTAAAATTCGGGATTACGACCTAGTTTTTCACAGGAGACGACCCAACGGAGCCAGGGGAGGAGGAGTGGCGACTTATATCCACAACTCTATACCTGAGGCAATCGACTTGGATACCAAAGCCAATTTCGAACCCACCCAACTAGAGCATCAAGGAGTACAGATCAAAATAAGGGGAAAGAAATTCACAATCTATAACATATACGACCCACCCACACATGCCAAGGACCCCGCCCACAAACTTAAGCAGATAATATAAATCCGCAGCAAACACCTCATGCTATGCGGAGACTTCAACGCCCATAACGTGGACTGGGGAAGTACCCACACAGATCGCAGAGGTAAGCAGTTGGAAAGGTTCGCTAGGGGAAACCAACTCCTTATATTCAACACAGGCACACCTACGCGAATAAGCCCTATCAGTGGCCAACTTTCAACCCTAAATCGGTAGCGCAAATATCGACATGGCAAGTACAGGATGACAACACACTGGGAAGTGACCACTTCCCAATCACACTAACCATTCATCTAAAGGAATCGAGGGAAAAACAACGTCTTCCCCAGAGGTGGAAACTGGCACAGGCCGACTGGAAACTTTTCCAGTCCATGTTACAACACAAACACCTAGACGATATTAGAGACCCCGACCCAAACCAATACTACGCAAATCTAACCACGGTTATCAACGAAGCAGCGCAGGCCACCATACCACGAACGACAGGAAATCCCACCACCCCTAAACCTTAGTGGTGGACAGAAGAATGCAAAACGACCATTCAAGCCAAGAAACGTGCCCTAGCCAAGTTCAAACGAACGCAAACATCATTGGACTTTTCAGCTTTTAAAAAGCAGGAATCCCACACCAAAGAAATCATCAAAAAGGCCAAGTTCACCTCCTGGAAGAACTACTGCTCCGCCCTTAACTACCACACCCCCACCAAGGAAGTATGGGCGAAAATAAAAGCCATCAAAGGGAAGGCGCCTAAAACGGTCCCACGGCTAACAGGAACCCAAAATAATCAGGAACGTGCTGAAAAACTAGCATCACATTTCACCCAAGCCGGTAGCGATCAAAACCACACCCAAGACTTCATGAATCAAAGACAGCAATTAGAAACGACCTATCCACACCTATTCCAGGACCAGAGCACCCTCCAGCAACGCAAGGAATCCCCACTCAATGACTACTACACAATTCACGAATGGAAACAAGCGCTGAAACACAAGAAGAATACCGCACCAGGGCATGATCAACTTGGCTACGCCATATACAAAAACCTACCCCTGAACATGCAGAACATAGCCCTCGATCTCATCAACCTAATCTGGGACACCGGCGCTATACCTACTAACTGGAAAGAAGCCATCGTCATCCCTATACCCAAGGTGGGGAAAGATCCCCAACAGGCCTCCTCATACAGACCCATTTCACTCACCAATGCCATCTGTAAAATCATGGAAACGATGGTAAATAACAGAATCAAGCATCACCTCGCCGCCAACAAACCCCTCTCGGAAAATCAAAGCGGATTTCGCAGTAATAGATCAACACTGGACCAACTTGTGAGACTGGAGGCAGATATCAAGCTAGCATTTAACGCAAAATCAAAACGCTGCAGACACCTCATCGCCATTTTTCTGGACCTAGAGAAAGCATTCGATTTGGTCTGGAGCAAAGGACTCATTTCGAGGCTTAACCATTACGGCATCACGGGACGTATGCATCTGTGGATAGCGAACTTTCTCACTGGACGAAAAATTGCAGTTCGTATTGAAGATCAACTGTCCAACGTATATGCCCTGGACAATGGCATACCCCAAGGCAGTGTACTAAGCCCAACACTTTTCAATCTTATGGTCGACAGCCTCTCTGACTACATCGAACGAACCATCCCGGTTTTACAATTTGCAGACGACAGTGGCATCTGGATGGCCGGAGACCCCACAAAAGCGCGTTATATCAAGCTTCTCCAACAAGCACTGGATTCAATCACGCGCTGGGCAACCAATTGGGGCTTCAAAATCTCCACGGAAAAATCGGTAGCAATGCTCTTCTCCCGACAGAAAACCAAAAAACTAAACTACCCCCTCCTATACCTGCAAGGCCAGCCCATCACATTCGTGGAAAAGACCACCTTCCTGGGCATGGTCCTGGATGAGAATCTGACATGGAAATACCATATACCACAGCTTATCGCACACTGTAAACAGGATATAAATCTCATCCGCCACCTTAGAGGAACCTCATGGGAGGGGGGCGGATCAATCTACGCTACTGATGTTATATAAAGCCCTCATACGAGCCAAATTGGACTACGGGTGTCAAATTTACGACTCGGCCAGCAAACTACTACTCGAGAAACTCAACAGCATCCAATACCGAGCGCTAAAAACCTGCACTGGACTACTCCAGAATACATCACATAAAGAACTCCAGATTATAACAGGGGAATTACCCCTGCAGCTAAGGAGGGAGGAGCAAATCCTGCGTTACGCCACCAGGATCTCTACACATCCCAACACACCCCCGGTTAAACAATCAATCCATAAATGCAATATCACCTTCGACCCCAAACTTGTGCCACGATCTTCTGCTGCCAAGAAAGCTCACACCCTGAAAACGGACCTGCACCTACCGGAACTACAAGCGGAACTATCTAAAATCATTGATCCCATCCCATGGAGGAACGCTGCCCCAACATTAATTAGGTAGTAATGACGATGGGACGGAAACAAACCAATCCCTGGAAACTTCTAGCAGGGATCAACACCATCCTGGAATTTCAATATCCCCACCATGTCAAGATCTTCACAGACGGGTCTAAATCCCAAGAACTTAACAGGACAGCAACAGCCGCGGTTATACCTGCACAGTACTTCACTATCCGGGGCAGATTACCAGATGGGTGCTCCATATACACCGCGGAGTTCTGGGCGATACAACAAGCCCTCAAGTGGATCCACACCCAGAACCACAAAGAATACCTCATAGTCTCGGACTCACCTCCCTCGAAACAAACTCGACCAAAACTAGAGGGAACATGCTACAGGAAACCCTAAAGTCCCTCCGGGATCTGGAAACAAACCAAGTCCGGGTGGACTTCCCATGGGTCCCTTCTCATATCAATCTCATCGGAAACGACAAAGCGGATACAGCGACCAAGCAAAGCCTCCGTGATACAGACATCCAGCATCTCGGGTACAGCACGAAGGAACTATATAGTATAGTGTCGCTTGCCGTCAATAAAAAATGGCAGCAACAATGGGACAATTCAAACAAGGGCAGAGCTCTATACCACATACAATCAACGGTGCACCGAGGAAACAACGATCCAAAACGACTCCAACCAAGAGAGCTTCAGGTCATCAACAGACTAAAAACCGGGAAAACATTGATTAAAACCAGCCACGGAACAAATGCCAACACTAACTGCCCAACCTGCCAACAACCGGAAACATTGGAACACATACTCAACGATTGTCCGACATACGCCGCCTCAAGGAATAGCTTCAAAGACTACGAAGTCAAAATATGAGCACCAACAGCGTACCCTGACTACCTCAATACGGATAAAAATGCCAATCTTGAATGCACATACAACAATGTCATTACATACCTTAAGGAAATCAGTAAATACCAATACATCTAAGGACAATACACAAGGTAAGAGTAATAGCGGTAAATACAGACAGACACAACATACACGTACAACACAACCAAACCCCATGAAGACCCTACAACCAAGGTCAATCAACTCGCCCAACCAAATATAACCAACAATTTTTATTTTATGTATTAAAAAAAAAAAAAAAAAAAAAAAAAAAAAAAAAAAAAAAAAAAAAAAAAAAAAAAAAAAAAAAAAAAAAAAAAAAAAAAAAAAAAAAAATTATTATAATATATATTATTTCAATTATAATTACAAGGGGGGAGGTCAGGGAAATAGAGGGGAAGAAATTCAAGAAAATATAGGGAAGAGGGTCCGACTTACAACCGACCACTTGACAATTTGACGAAAATGGATAACACTAAGAGGGAGATGGATGAAGCACATCAACGAAAAAGAAACAAGAGCACCAGATACAACAAGAAGCAACGCACCATCAACTTGAATCTTGCCTGCAAACGGATACAAGAAACGGGCAAATCACGAGGCCCGATGATAATTCTCATCAGATAAAAAGATCTAACAGAAAAGATGAATAACACAGAAAGGATGTATCTTTGCCATTCAATTATGCCAACAGAAAAGATATAACTACCGGACAAGCCGAATTTGCCAGACAACCATTAAAGCAAGGGGTAGTCCAGGAAGCTCTACCTGCTACCCCAAAATTCCCCTCCCCACACACACACACATCAAGCAATCTGGTAACGAATCAAAGGTAAGGGACAGTCCAGGACACACCCCACCTGCTGTCCCACAAAGTAAAGAATCAAAGGCAAGGGACAGTCCAGGCCATACCCCACCTGCTGTCCCACAAATCCCCCCACAACCCGGACAAGCTCA
>JAECUM010044162.1:0-31491 GCA_016617855.1 Megalonaias nervosa | reverse complement strand
CAACATTTTTTGTGATCAAGAGGTGAAATCGTAGGAGTAGTGTGTAATGTTCTGAGAGTCTGTACATTCCTTGGTTCAGTCACACAAGGGTCCTCCCGAAATGGTCTTTCAGGAATGTCAGTGACAGTCCTGTCTTGAAGAGAGTGGTTTTCCTCGGTGACAGACTGTTCTTCTGGTATGGACACTAACACAGGTTTAAAAGTGACTTTTTTCACAGAATGTTTTAATGTTTTAGGATGACGAATCTTGGGCATAGTGTGCCACTTCTTTAGCCCAAGCCTCAAACCCCAAACTTTTCCAGTCACGTACATCTGTCCAGTGAGGGTGTAAGTCACAAGCTACACACACGTCGTCGTACACATCTTCAGTGCCTAAAAGTTGACGAATCTTGTTTTCCCGTAGAGGTTGAGAAGTATCCAAATGAAAGCGCGAAGCTTTGAGCAGAATGAGTCTCTCGTGGACATTTAAAGGGATCACTTTCATATTTTGTTTTGGAGTAATAGGTACTGTTCGTAAAGAGTCCACAAAGAATCAGCTGGTAAACGAAATCCCAGAAAGCAAGTCACTAAGACACACACTACACGTCGACCCCAATTCAATGGAGACAGTTCTCGTAATAGGTGTTGGTAATCCTCTACCGTTTGAATACTGTCATTGATTTCCTTCCACGGAATCTGTTGTATCACGAATGATAAAGGTCGTGGCATGGTAGAACGTTTTTATACCCTCTTTTTTCGGCAGCTATAAGTGTACTTTTTGCACAGAAGTGGTCGTATTCCGTCGACGTATCTAAAATATTTAGTCACTAACTTGTACATCACACATCGTTCAGAAGTTTCCTCTTTATCTAAGTTTACATTGTGTACAAGATTTTGGTAACCCTCTAACTCTTCTTCTGGAATTCGATGCAATAAGTGTACCTGGTAGTAAAAATAATCACTATCAACAGCACAATCCTTCTTGCTCACGAGTAGTTGATCAATGTCTGACCCCTGGAACACTTTCATCAGAATCAATCCTCTTATAGCATTTAGGTACCAGTGGTTCCAACATCGGTGACGTAACGGATGCAATGATTCTTTTCGTTTCACTTGTATTTTGACGAACTCACGGTAAATGCGTTCTCTCAATTCCACAGGCAAAGCACGAATGTTCTCTTGTAAAGTATCCATAACCCTGTCAGTCAAACACTTCTCCTAGAGCGAAAGTAATGAACGTAGTGGGTAATTTCTGACCACTGCCATTCCAGGAAACGGTCAAGAATGTCAATAAAATCTTCAAATGTAAATGGTCTAAAGCGAAATAGTAGAACGAACGCACACTTGATCCAGACAAATCGGACTTGTTTGTTGACTTTGGTCAATTTCCTCTTATGAATTTCTCGACACAAATGTTCTACAGTCACTAATTGAGATTTGACTCTGGCAAGTCCCTGCCAAATGTCCTTGTAGATCTTCTCTTGCAATTCGTTTGGTAATCTTTGAAGATTATTTTTACATCGGGTTTAAATACTTGGCTAGGGATTGTCCAACGTTGGACTCCTAACTCCGTAGCTAGCTTTTTACACAACATGGTAGGGTCACTTCAATGACGAGGTCCCACTAAAGGCAGGTAGTGACACTCTGGAGACCATTGAGCATGTTCCAGGTAAGCGCAATCTTTCTTCTCCCACTGGTGAAGTGAGACACCGCAACTGAAGCACTTGACTTTATCTCCTTCGCCCAAGTAGATAAATCCAGCTCTGGCTAATTCTTCGGGGGTAGGTCCTCCTAGATATTTTGGCCATTTTCCTTGGAAGGTTTGCAATCGACTTTCAAAATCACAGTATTCTGGCAAACGCACGGGGAACGAATATTCGTCTTTCACAGGTTCATTTCGATGAGGGTACGGTGAAATCCTTAGGAGTTTGCTCAGTTTTACATGACATCCGTAGGGTGGTAGTCGCTTGGTTTCCTGTGGAGGTGGCCATCCACCATGAAAACCAGTAAAGTGAAAAGGTGTGCGATAACGAGTGGCATCGCTTTCACATCCGTCAGGTTTGACACGTACAGCATCACTTTCCATGGTAGGCATGGTAGTAGAAGTAGTAGTTATAGCAAAGTTCCCATGATGATGTGGTACTGAATCACTAAGGTCATAGCGTACGGCATCCCTACCATCGCAAGGCACAGCATCGTACTTGAGTTTACTCTTACTGGATACTTGCTGTGTGAATGGATTCATCTTTCTCGCTTAGCAATGGTAGTCACAATGAACTATCGACCTTGAGCGTTGTCCCTTTTTATATGCTGACCAATATCGGCATGACCGTACGGTAAAGTGAAGTGATTGGGAAGCCGAACTCGCTTCTGGTACACGATTTGATAAACTTTTTCCAAGGGTCGACTGACGATGTGGTGTGTGGGTAAACGTACAATCTTGTGCGGTTCGTGGGTGGTCACTTTAAAGTTTCGATCCTGTCCAGACTGCAAGGCTTCTTTCAATATGCTAAAGTTCACCACTCGACTGGTGCGATAATTAAGAGTCAATCCTTTCACTTTACACTCCGTGTGCACGTCTCCTTGATTGTTCCGGTATTCGTAGCCGTAATTTTTGGGACCGCCACTTGCAAAACTTAGAATCTTCTGGTCGGGATGCTCGTCCGTCCAGGCTCCTAAACGGTCTCCTTCGATGACAGGGCGAGGTTGACCCAGGCGATCAATGTAGATGCAACTGTCCGTGTCAAAATACAGCACACGATCTCCTAATAGTTCTAAAGCTTCGTACAGTTTTAAGCGAGCATGGGCTGTCACGTAAGCCGCAATGATAACATTTCCAAATTCGTCGGCTTCTACAAAGTAAAGTTCTTCTTCGTAATTGACTAAGAGCAAGTCCTCACGAACGACGTCCACGTGTTTCATGTATTTGGTTTTGTCGTGAATCATCTGCAAGTATCGGAAAGGTTCTGTCAAATATTCCGTCTTGGGTAAACACGGTCGTTGTGCCATTTTGCCCCACAAACAATTCAACATCACTTTGGCAAACGATCGCCTTCCTTCGGTTTTCTCGATGTGGTCTAAAGTGATGCCTTCCTGCTTCCAGTATTTCTCTTTGAACTTTGTTTGGTCGTCGGGAGTGTGACACCAGGAAGGATATCCGCTAGCTTCTTGTTTCAGTTTCAAAAAGGCATTCACGTAGTCTGCAAAAATGCCTTTTTGAGAATCGTCGCCCTTGTGGTATTTTTCTGTCTTGGGAAAGTGGTAAATTTCGTACACTTCTAACAGTTGGTATCCCAAGTCCAGAGCTTTAAACAATTCCACGCTGACCCACGTTCCCGTCAAGGCTCGTTCTTCCTGGGTGTGCTGACAAGGGGGGTCTTGGTTGCACGTTTCAGCACAAGTACGACACAAGGGAAACATCAGTTTTCCTTGGCAATGATGTGGTAAAACGGGATGGTACAAGTTCGTGGGAGGCAAGACTTTACACTTGATCAATCCTTCGTATTGTCGAATATTGTCCACGTCGATGTGTTCCGTCAGCAATTGTGGGTGCCCTGCGGGAAAGTGACAATATTTGCACACGTACGGATACAGAGAACACACGTCCAAGTATTTGATTTCTTCTCCTTTCTCCTCGTCGACTTGGTACAGCAAACGGGTGGCATTCGTCCGTCCTCCGTACAAACTGTCCCGCGGGTTCAGAGGGTCCACCAGCTTGTAACTTTCCACGATGCGCTTAAACTCGGGATCGGTTTTCAATCGCTGATCGTACTCGTGTTCCCACATTTCCACTACTTGGTATCCTTGCTCTTCTAACTTCAAGCGTCGCTGACAAGTGGCCTGGTACAAGTCTTCCATGGTCCGTTGTTAAAACGGGTTTTTAGTGTCACGTTGAGGGTAGCAGATGGGACATCCATGAAATAAGCACCCGTTAAACTCGTACACGATTTGAGGGTTTTCTAAGTCCCAGCCGTCTACCGAATACCTTCCGATGGTCTTTTCGCCTCCTCCGTTGCGAGCATGTTGGATCCATTTGTCTTCCTTCTCACACAAGTAATGTAACCAGCGTAGGGCTTTGACCGAGTATTGACGTTTGACAAAATTGGTCGTTTGAGGACTGATGACAGCTAGGGTGTTTTCGGGCATGAATCGTTGACGATACACTAAGGAACACGCTTTGGCAATGGTGCAAGCTTCTTTCAAAGGATCGATCCCTCCGTATTCCATGAACAGTTCTCGAAATTTTCCACAGCAGCGACGTAAAATGTCTACGTCGGAACGACAATATTTTAACATTTCTTCTTGAAAGTCAAAAGGGTCCGAAGCGTGAGTCTGGTACCATGCGTAGAAAGCTTCTCGTTGTTCGGTACGCATGTTGTCAGGGTCGTAGTAGTGAGCCTCAGGCAAATGGGGTAGAACAGCGTGTTGATTGGCTTCGGTATTGAAAAAGTGTGGAAAATAGCCTTTGGCCATTTCTGTCATGCCAAACGTTTTAGGCATGCGGCTCAAAGGCATAACCAAGTAACTCATTGAATCTTTAAACTGTACTTGTCCCACTTGCATGGAAATGATTTTGGCTCCGTTCAAAGTTACTTTCGGACGTTCGGTACTTTGTTCCGTATAGTATCTCAACAGAAATTGTCCATCGTATCCCGAGAAATTGTGAGGCATCACCGTGGCATGGCGATGACAATCTCCGTAACGTTCGATATCTTCTTGGCTCCACGTCTCGTCGATAGGGTTTAAGATCCATTGGGCAAAATCGGCCCGTGTGTTCGATCCCCGAAAGATTTTTTCACGTCCTCCAGGAATCTTGCTGCAGTAAGGGCAATGAGTCAAGATAGGCTCTTGGATGCACTTCTCGCACGCTCGGTGAGCCACGCAGAAATTAGGAATGTGAATGCAGTCTCTTGCATGCATTCGAAATCGAAAAAGATGAAATTCCCTTTCTTCTTCTGGTCATTCTCTTCTTCTTCTTCATGTTTGGAATGGTATTTTTGAATGTAGCATTGGTGTTCCAAGTCCACGGTTTGGCGACAAATGTGACATCGCTTCTTTCCTGAACAGACGTGCGCCTTGGCATTGTTGGTACGTATGCCTTGTCCACAAGTAGGGCACAATCTCAAGAGCTGACAAGCACATTTCTGCTGTGAACCTTGCGTCTTTAGGTGTTGTTGGTAACAGGCAGGACTGACAAACGTGCGCTGACAAACAGAGCAATGCACTCGTTCTTGTCCTTCGTCCAGACAGGGTGTAGAAGCTAAACATCCTGAGCATTTCGATCCACAATGCTTGTGTTGCTCTCGATTGTTATAGCCATAGTCACATTTCTCACAGTAATAACTGTATGACAGGAATGCAGTGATACCGGTAATGGCATCAAAATGTTCATCGTGATGATAGACGTGAATGTATTTTCCGTCTTTAAAATCTTGACCTCGAAACAACAGAGGTCCGCGCACTTCTTGAGGGTGAACTTTCAAGGTGTAACGTGGAGCCAAGACGTCTTGCAACTTTTGCATTTCAGGAATGCCGCAGGGTGTGTCTTTAGCTAACCCCGCTTGCTGTAACAGGAGTTCTGCTTCTCTTTGTTGTTTGGCTCGGTCCGATCGTTGAATAGTTTTCCAGGCTCTTTTCCATTCTACCGTATCGTTCTTGTCAGCATACGTTTGTCCCACCACGATGGCACGGGCTAAGCACATCTTGTCTTTTGGATTGTTAATTTGGACGAGACTACGCTTGAGGTTACGCAAGTTGTCTACCAACATCAACTTTTTTTTACCTGTCCCTTGGGGAAGAGACACGTGGGTCATGTACAGTGTCGCTTTTCCGTCCGTGATGTGAAATTTGTCGTTAGATTGTTGTACGTGTTGAATCTTGTCCATGATTTTGGAAGGTGTCAATTCTGATGGACTGCTAAACTCGATCCAAACGGGAGACTTCAAATTGTCGTGATGAATAGAAAGTCTCAAGCGATCGTCTTCTTTGGCTCGACATTGCCGTTTTGGTGTGGTTAACAAAGAATCCCACACATCGGTGATGAACCCTTCTGCTTTTTCCAAGGGTACGTCAGACTTGAAATCTTTAAATTTCACTGCGTACGTGTAGGCCGTGGTTCTAAATTTTCTGGAAGAGCGTTTGTCCGTCTCCCGAATATGGTAGTACTTTTCAGGGTTTACGGATGGTAATGGACTTTGATTTGGTGTAGACTCTTTAGGCTTCGATTCTGGTTCACTCATCTCATCTTCAAAATCGCTGGCATGAATTTGTGCCAAGACTTCAGCTACTGTGCGAGGCGATAAATCACGTTTCTGCCTCTTACTTTCTTCTTCTTCTTTCTTTTCGAAATGATGCGATCGTTTCATCTTGACGGCAAAAAGTCAAATGACTACCTGTGAAACACCATGAATCCCTATATATCTGTGTCAGACCAGGGCATATATAAAGGGCTAGTGACTCCCCTCTCGGTATTCATTTCGCTCTCAAGCCGACCAGCACAATGGAAGAACCCACACAGATCGAACTTCTGATTAGAGCATTGCGAGGTGTGATAAGAAAGTTTTCTTCAGACAAGCCGACGGACTACTCTCCTTCCTTTCGAGATAAAAGTCAAGATACTTGCTATATCTGTCAAAAGAAGGGGCATTGGGCTACAGAATGTCCAGACCGTCAAAGAAGCAAGGCCAGTGTCAAAAGAAACAAAAGTCAAGATACCTGTTATCATTGTCAAGAGAAAGGACATTGGTCTTCAGAGTGCCCTAAGAAACAACAGAAGCAGGAGAAGGAGGAAGAAGAAACAGAGGTGACCTCGACAAAAGAAGAACCCCGACACGTTCAGAAAGAGAAGACAGAAAAGAAAAGAAGACGAGAAAAATGTGAGGAAGAAGAAGAGGAAGAAGAGGAAAAAAGTGTAAAAGTGAAGAAATTGAAAAAACAGAGAGTGAAAGAAAAAAAGACAAAGAAGAAATCTATGAACTTTTTAAAAGTGTTGTGTTGTGTTATGTTGTGATATTGAATTGTAAAAAATTTTTAACAGAATAGACCAAACTGAAAAAAACGTAAGTGTCTCTTGGTTTTCATTATTTAGAAATAATAAGGACCTACACTCATACACTCACAACACTTACATCATAGGGTTAAAGAAGGGATTTTGAGTTTTAATTGATTTTGGCAAAATGAATAGTCACTCTTTTCGAGAGTATTGGGTAGCCCTGAAAAGGACTGTTGAGTGTTTGTTTTTTCCTTAGAACAAACTCAGGAACGAGAATCAATTCGCTTTAACTGTCTTAAGCCTTTGCCACGGCCGAGGCCTACTTGTGGACTTGCTCCTGTCAATGATCTAGTAGATATCACTAGGGGTGGTATCTCTGGTGTAGTCACAGGGTTAGGTTGTTTGGCTCGGGAAGGTCCTTTTCTCTTGGGTCGTAATAAAGAAGTCTGATACATTTGTTTCAGACTTCTTAACTCGGCCAAAATGTCCAAGAGTACCGTGACCGTTTGACTTTCGCTGTTCTCCTTCTCTCCTAGACTTTGTTTCTTCTCTGCTTCTTCTTCTTCCTGTTGTTTCCTTCTTGCCTCTTCTTCTTCTTCTCGCTGTTTCTGTTCAAGAAGAAATACTTGCTCTGCTTCTTTCTGCTGCTGTAAAAATTTCTCCAATTCTTCTCTCTGTCTTTGTTTAAAATCGTCGACACGTGGTAATGAAGGAGAAAGTGGCGAAGGTACTAGTACCGGAACAAATTCTTGGGAAGAAGATAAAAAATCTACTAAATCCCAGTTGAAATCAACCTCTTCGGGAAGTAGCACTGTGTTCACTTTGGTAGCTGCTGCTGTGCCATTACTTCTCGTCTCCACAGCCGGTGCACCCCAATTCATTGTCTTCTTAGGTTCCGTCATGTTTCACAAAACAATACCGCATCGATTCACTGCGCACAGACGCTAGTGTGCCTATATAGAAATGTGACGTCACAGGTAGCTCTCTTCGGATTGGAAGACAGACTCCGCGAAGTGACTGAATTTTGTAACGCGTGTTGGGATTGGTGAACCCTTTCAATCCGTTTCGATCCGGTCTTCCACTATAAATAAACGCGGTTCACTTCATTCCCTTCACCTATTCTCGTCACAGAGAAGATGTTGATCGACGTAGAATCCTCTACTTTGGTATCCTCAATGCTATTCCGTACAGACTTACCCATGTATGTGAAAACAAAATGGACTGTCATCCGGATCACCGGGGCCACTCTTTGGAAAAGAAGATGTTATGTGGAAAGACAAGGCTGTCTTAAGCGGACTCTCATCTACGGACCAGAAGTGAGACACAGTTTAAGACAAACTTTGAGAAACTTGAGGAAGATAAGAAGACCTATGCGATGTCCTGTATGTTAACAGAATGGTGTTAACATCACATAACAAACAACGGCCCTTTTCAGGGCCACTTCCAATACCTCGAAAAGATCTTAATTTTCATTTGGTCTCCCCCTAAACGAATATATATAAAACCCTTCCTCTACTAAAAGAAACACGAACGCTCTTGATTCGTGTTTGTCTATAACCCTCTCTCAGGTAGCTTGACGTCACAGTACTTCTCTTTTTGCTACATTGTTACCAGTGTGACGTCATGCCACCTGTCGCTTATCGCTCTACAAACCCACAGTCTCCTAGTCACCACTCTACAAAATTTCCATTGTCGCTATACAGGCCCAGGGTGTTCTAGTCCCTCTACTCAATTTTCCATTGTCACTATACAGGCCCAGGGTGTTCTAGTCCCTCTACTCAATTTTCCATTGTCGCTATACAGGCCCAGGGTGAGATTTTATTTCTTGTCGCTATACTGGCCCAGGGGGGGTCTGTAATGCTAATTCCCATTGTCGCTACGGTACCCCACTATACTACTAACAAGACTGCGACCCAGTCGGCGACTGCGACTAAGTCGGCGACACACAAGCAGCCAGGAATAAGACGGTATCCCGCTGAGGTAGAAATCTGTCACACTCTGGAGTGCCAGTCCTCGGACAGATTCAGCGGGGTATCACTCAAAAAATACAGGACCTATCCTAAAACACCCGAGATAGCGAGACTCGGGGCAGCGTAGCCGAGGGAGTATTCCGCTACACAATCATATGAAATGGAAAGCTGCTGTATTTTAGACAGTGATAGACGTATTCTTAAAACAGGCTTGGACTAAAAAGTTAAAATTAAAAACGGGAATGAAATATTTAACGCATTCAGTAATAACCTATTAAAGCGTCCAAACTAGAAAATATATAGTTGGACGAAGGGAAAAAACTATAACGGCAAGGTTAAGGAATTATTGGAGAAATAAAATATCAAATACTTTTCGATTTATTCCGATAAATCAGCATCTATAACAGAAAAGTTGAATAGAACTCTGAAGACAAGAAGAGAGAAATATTTTACTCAGAATGAACGTATAAAATGGGTAGATCTATTGAATAACTTTACTGAAAGATACAAAAATAGTTACCATAACTCAAACTGATATGACTCGAATCATAACCATTTACCTGATAAAATAGATCTCTCTCTCTCTCTCTCTCTCTCTCTCTCTCACACACACACACACACACACACACACACACCAAGCTGAACGCAAGTCTTCTTCAACCCTGGCGGCCTACAGATGTCCATGACAGACTGATATGTCTGAGCTCCTTTCCCATGGAGCATCGCAAAATAGTTATCATAAATCAAACTGATATGACTCGAATGATAACCATTTACCTGATAAAATAGATCTCAATCTCTCTCTCTCTCTCTCTCTCTCTCTCTCTCTCTCTCACACACACACACACACACACACACACACACACACACACACCAAGCCGAACGCAAGTCTTCTTCAACCCTGGCGGCCTACAGATGTCCATATGTCTGAGCTCCTTTCCCATGGAGCATCGCCATGTCCCTTTCGCCCTCTGCCCGGCTTTCCCTGTGGTGTCCATTTTAGTGCTGTCTTGGGTAGGTTGTCTGGATCCATCCTTAAGACATGTCCAAGCCATCTACATCTCTGGGTTTTTCTTCTTCTTCTTCTTCTTCTTCTTCTTCTTCTTCTTCTTTTGCTTCTTCTGATAGAGACCTTGACTTGCACGTTATCATCAATTAATTATTCCAAATCATGTTAGGCTAACAAATTCTTCTTATTCTTCTGAGACACTTGGTGTGGAACGATTCAAGTTCTTGCTGATGGCTTGGGTGGTTTCCAGCATTCGGATCCATGACATGGAATTCTTAGTACATTTGACGTTTAGATTCTTAGTTTAGTTCAGAGAGAGAGAGAGAGAGAGAGAGAGAGAGAGAGAGAGAGCAAAGTATTTGCCCCCGGGAAAGTTAATAAACTTAGGAGAGAGCCAAAGTGAGCAAGAAAGAGAGAGGTCGTGTTTAATTCGCAATGCTTTGTGTTCTGCAGGTTTTATACTCTGCGGCCTTGCAACAGTAAATATATTAGATTCTTTATTTTATCGTTTATATGTACCGCATTCTTCCATTACTTAACTGACCACAGATTCTTTCAACTTGTGATCCTTTATGTCATAAAAGTATACTCTCAATGTCTGTATTTTCCATTTTGAAGTCGATATCAAGGCCAGTCTCGCATTATCTCGAGCAGAAAGATATTGTTTTAAACATATTTTACTGTCGTTTAATCAAACAATATGGGATTGGACACGAGTTGTCTTATAGTAAAGGACGCAAAACATTTAAAAGAGAATAAACATATTCAATAAGCAATGAGAGAGAGAGAGAGAGAGAGAGAGAGAGAGAGAATCAGCTACAATGTGCATAATCTTTATTTCTTCCTTGCTTGTACAAGAGCTTACCAAACATCTATTGCATGACAAAGCCCACTAGAGCAAGAAATGGGTGCTGTTACCAACTGAATTTTTCTCACATCTGTTCAAATTTTCAATAATGCAATTACTCCAGACTTTAAAACGCTATTCTGGGTACTTATTTCCCACGTAAATTGTCCCTGAAGAGTGAGGGTTGTCTTCTAATCTGTGGTGACGAAGATAAATAACAGCGGTTCCAGACATAAAAGGCAATAAACGTGATTCTGTGATCAGTGACGGGATTAGCGCAGGTATCCATAATGTTAATGTTGACAACTCAACTTTACCAGCAGTGGCACCTCCATCACGCAACTGCGTCATCGGTGGTACCTTTATGGGTTAACATGGCTGTGTGTTTGGCCAAGAAAATACCTTGCGAACGTTTCTGCGAAAACCAAATATATGACTGCGAGGACACGAAAACGAAAGCATCAAAGAGTCTTTGTGAAGTTATAGTGGACAATGTAGAAATCAAATGTTAAAACTGTGATTGGCGCCAGATCTTGTGTATCTATGTCCGCGAATTCGCCCATTATAAATATATTTTATGATTTGCAGCATCGGTCGAGGCCTTATAACACATCATAGATGGGTCAACAGACTTCGCATAATCATGGATGTATCTGGCGAGTCCGATAATTGTGTTAGTAATGCGTACGTTGTCAACACAGGTGCTCGACGCGAGCTTGATGTTGAAAAAAGCAATAATCTGAAGGAAAAAAAATCATACCCAGTGACAAAATTATCTCAGTTTACCCCCCCCCCCCGGACACAGGACCCTGTTTTTCATACTATGAAAGAGATAAGGTAAGTAGCTTCCAAAAACTTCGTTCGACGCTTGACCTTTGATTTCCTTCTGTTATTTCCGTCTTTGAAGGCACACGACCATAATCTATGGCTTGTTTTACTCTGTGATATTTTGCTATTCATAAAGCCCTCATTGATTTTTCTGAGTTGCATCAAACTGAAGTTACGGGTTCCGAAACATACGAACTGTGCGAAGTTTGCCTGCCGGGACAAAGTTACGCTCCTGTGCAACGAGCTATATTTTACTGAGCGATACGGTATTGAGACTCTACGATACATTCCTTCATTAATCTGAGAACAGAGATAGATGAAAAGTATGTTCCTAATTACCATTAACTCGATTCAGCTTTAGGAATTCTGTTCCATTGAAGAATTATCTAAGTCCACATGAATCGAATACACGTTACTTTCATATTCAAAGCATCCCGACTATGCCGCACACAAGTTAACAACGAAATATGAATGGCTCAAAGGGTAATATTTAAATAACATCCATGCATCTGGTTGATGATGTTACCTTTCGAGCCAATCATAATACGTTGCACCGGAGCGTAACTTGTCTCTTTGATAGTATGATAGACAGGGTCCTTATGTCAGAACGGGTCATGGGGCTAATCTGAGGTAAGTTTGTCACTCTGTGTAATTTTTTCCCTTCAGATTATTGCTTTTTTCAAAATCGTGCTCGCGTCGAGCACCTGCGGTTGTCAAGAATTTCTGATTTCCTTTCCATTGATGAAATAACGTGCTGTAGAAGAACACCATGATGTCATTGTTAACACATCCAACCTTGGCATTCGCGACGTTGTAGTTTTTGTGGCCTGTATATGTTTTTCCTCAATTTCGTAGAAAGCCTGATACGAAAGAAAATATCGAGACGAGTACTGCACTTGTAATATCTATTTTTAAGGACTTGAGGTCGCTAGCCGGGTAAAAATAATACTGAAAATATTTGGTGTTGTGATCTACCATCGTAGCTGCGTTCATGTCCCACGCTGGATCGGGTGCATATTTGAATTGGGCCATCGTTTGTACTTACACATTATTGGTCTCGTCTAATACCTTTCGTGACACAACTGTAGTCCGCTTCCTATTGCCAGGTTCGCAGCAGCGATTTTAATGCAATCAACACTTAGTTTAGCGATTGGTGCAGCGCGAGATGTCTTGGACGCGAGCACCTTGGGTGCGTCTGTGAACAATCAATGAATGACATTGCCAGGATAATATCCGTAATATGTCATATAAACGGGCTTTCTCGCGTTGACATCACAAACGAGTACTACAAGTTCAAGTAAGAGTGTCATTATATATAAATATTATGTCGATCTCAAGTGTACAGCAATATTTAAAGGTGTTCCCAAGGAGATCCAACACAAGCCCATCCCAGTCCACAAGAGTAAAACGAATTTATTTCAACCAGCCATTATGGCATGGAAGATACACGGTGCCACGGGAGTAATCGACAACAGATCACACGGTTCCGAAGTTGGGGAAACCCCTAACAATATGTAACCATGAGAAGCAAAGCCAAAGGAAACTCAACTTTCGTAACTTCCACTGATGGAGTTACTGGTTAAATTGATCTCAATCGTGGCAATGTCTGGCGCGATATGGTATCCAGGATCAGCAGGCCAATACGCAGAATCTGAAAGTTTGGGGAAATCTCATTAACATCTTCAGACCGACCTAGAATTGTTGTTATCGACGACCGTGTTATGTCAACCTCGTACGGTGCAGATATAATTGAGATGACATAACTGAGTGTGGGCTCGTGCTCGCGTATAAAAAAAGGTAGTCTTTGCCAGTCACTAATAAAATCCTCTGTCGTATTTCATCATCCAGTCATTCCATGTCGTACGCGCCCGTGGAAAGTTCAACCTCTTGCCAAGTTACGCCGCCATCTGCCGAAAACAAACATGTGGGAAGGTGCCCATGCGGTAGTGATCAGATATCGGGCTAACTGTAATACACGCGCAACGACGCTACTACAATCTCGAGTGTGCGGGATTGCTCCGCATTAATTGGTGTTGAGAAAACCATAATGAACTCTGGTATCATTGCTGAGATGATGATCATCTAAGTAACTCTCGGGGTTGTTAAATATCACTTGTTGTAGAAGTCAGTCGTGCCTTCATAGTGTGTGATGCCGCATGAAAACTCATACCGCTCATCCAATGCTGGTTCAAACACATAATGGTGGAGCTGTGATTACTGAAAATTATGTTCGGTGTGGTAAAAGGATGTTTAAGTTTGTGGGCGGACGCAAATGCGGGTCCAAAAAGAAGTTGGCGGTGATGTTGCTACTGCGTTAATGATGCTAGCCGGGGCAGTGTGGAGTAAATGTCCTGGTTAAAATATTGCAGGCCTGGGACACGGCTGGATAAACGACTCGATTCTATCTGGGGAAGAAACTATAAACTGTGTCGACGCTGCATGTTGCCGACAAAGCATCAAGTGATATACCCTCGCGTCAACATGCCGATTTAGATTTCATCTATGATTTGAATGCGATCAGTCTTACACTCAGAGAAAGAATCGCTAGATGGATCATCAAAGTAGGTAAAAGACCAAGATTTCATTTGGTGGTCACTAAGGCGCCATTTGGTGGTTGACAAAGTAAATTCATTGGAGGTGAAGCAGTAATATAACAAACATGAAATTAGCGGCTATATAATACATTCCGCGCAGATATTGGAAGGGTGAAGCTGACTTAAAGAGAGCGGCAAAAGTCACCCACATGATAGCTCAAGCATGATTGGCTAAACAAGCATTGTGGCATATTTACCTACATTTTCCTACACTCAGCAACAAAGTTTTCCGCTAGTATTATGCCCATTCAAACTAGCACATTTTTATCCATGTCAAAAATGGCGGAGTGCTTATAAAATTCAAACAACGTTTTTGCTCCATCAGACATGGAAATAACTTCGGATAATTTCTCCCATGGTTTGCGCTGCTCCGCTTCTACATAGTTGTACTGCATTTCGCAATAGAGGCTAAGTGTGTTATATTATAAAAGCTTTGCATCTCTTTAATTAATTTTCTAATATCTGTAATCACTGACAATTTTAATTATATTGCCTTCCTTACTGATTTCAATGTCTTCGTCGCTAGGTTCGCTCACTATTGACTTGTCAGGGACTTGAAGTTTTCTTACACAACTCGATACAAGGACTTTTTCACGATTTTTGACATAAGCTTGACCGAGTTTCCGTCGTTCTTCCAATACAATCTCCAAGTCAAATTATCAAGAAGTACCGGACACGTATTTGAAAATCATACATCTTGAACCTCTTTTACAAATTTGTATAACGCATTTAAGGAAAATAGCGATTTAATCTTTCTTGTGATGTTACAACACTCCAGTGCTCAGACAAGTTCATTCTCGCATTAGATACGCTCATCAATCCTTTTTAAATACTAAACTCATCAATCTGTGAAGTTTTCGCTCTTTTTAGGAAGCTAAAAAGGATTCACTTTGACACTATATTTTTGCATGAAAATTGTAATTGAACGATAGTAGTAATAGAGGGCGATATAGCGACAATGGAAAATATATTACTGACCCCCCTGGGCCTGTATAGCAACAAGATTTATAGCGACAAAATCAAAACCATGGGCCTGTATAGCGACAATGGGAATTTTGTATAGGGACAATAGGAATGGAACAGATAGGGTGACGTCACGGTACTAGACACTTGCAACAATATGGCAAGAGGCTGACCTGAATACGCGCGGCTACCACTCTTGGTAGGGACAAATACAATAGAAAGACAGAGACATATGTAACACAACCATAGACTGATGAACATCAATCTATCATACCCAAATTATACAACCGACTAAAAAATGGTAGGTAGGAGAATAATGTTTTTGGGAGTTAAACATAAAATATATAATCGACTAAAAATTATTTTAGGCAAGAGAGAATAAATATCTTTTCGAGGCATATGAAAGTGTCCCTGAAAAGGGCCATTGGTTTTTTGTTAACACCATACCGTTAACATAGAGGGCATTGCATAGGTCTTCTTCTCTTTCTCAAACTTCGTCTAACCTCTGGTCCGTAGATGACGACTCGCTTCAGACAGCATTGTCTCTCCACATAGCATCTTCTTTTTCAAACAGTCGTCTCGGTGATCCGGATAATGGTCCATAATGATTTAACATACATGGGTAAGTCCGTACGGAACAGCATCGACGATACGAGAGTAGAGGATTCAACGTTTGTCCACATCTTGCGACGAGAACAGGTGAAGGGAATGAAATGAGCTGCAGTTATTTATAGTGGAAGAGCGGATCGAAACGGATTGAGATTGTTCACCAATCCCAACACGCGTTACAAAATTCAGTCACCTCGCGGAGTCTGTCTTCCAATCCGAAGAAAGCTACCTGTGACGTCACATTCCCTATATAGGTGCGCTAGCGTCTGAGCGCAGTGAATCGATGCGACATTGGTTTGTGAAACATAACGGAAACTAAGAAGACGATGAATAGGGGTGCACCGGCCGTGGAGACGAGAAGCGATGGTATAGCAGCGGCTACCAAAGTTAACACAGGGCTACTTCCAGAAGAGGTCGATTATAATTGGGATTTAGTAGATTTTCTCTCTTCTTCGCAAGAATTTGTTCCGGTACCAGCGCCTTCAGCACCTTCTCCTTCTTTACCACAGGTCGAGGATTTTAAACAGAGACAGAAAGAAGGATTGGAAAAATTTTTGCAACAGCAGAAAGAAGCAGAACAAGCTTTTCTCCTTGAACAGCAACAGCGAGAAGAAGAGAAGGCATCAAGGAAACGACAGGAAGAAGAAGCGGAGAAGAAACAAGGTCTAGGAGAGAAGGAGAACAGTGAAAGTCAAACGGTCACGGTACTCTTGGACATTTTGGCAGAGTTAAGGAGTCTGAAACAAATGTATCAGACTTCTTTATTGCGACCCAAGAGAAAAAGACCTTCCCGAGCCAAACAGTCCAACCCGGTTACTACACCTGAGATTCCACCCCTAGTGATTTCTACCCAATCATCGACGGGAGCAGGTTCAGAAGATGGTATTGGCCGTGGCAAAGGCTTAAGGCAATTAAAGCGGATTGCTTATCGTTCCTGAGTTTTTTTTTTTTTTTGTTTTTTTTTTTTTTTGTTTTTTTTTGTTATAAAAAACAAGCACCCAACGGACCTTTTCAGGGCCACTTACTTCTTTCGAAAAGAGTTAGTATTCATTTTGCCTCAATCAATTAAAACTCAAAATCCCTTTTTTTGTATCAATTTGATGTTCATGTGTGAGTGCATGAGTGTAGGCCCTTATTCTAAAAAATCAAAACCAGGAGACACTTATGTTTTTCAGTCTGGTCTATTCTGGTACAAATTTTACAATCTAATGTCACAACACAACACAACACTTTTTTAAAAAGTTCATAGACTTCTTCTGTATCTTTTTTCTTCACTCTCTCTGTTTTTTTTAAATTTCTTCCTTTTCACAGGTTTTCCCTCCTCTTCTTCCTCACTTTTTTCGCCCCTTCTTTTCTTTTCTCTCTTCTCTCTCTGGACGTGACGGGGTTCTTCTTTTGCCGAGGGCACCTATTCTTCTTCCTCCTCCTCCTGCTCATGTTGTTTCTTAGGGCAGTCTGAAGACCAATATCCTTTCTCTTGACAATGATAACAGGTATCCTGACTTTTGTCTCTTTTGACACTGGTCTTGCTTTTTTGACGGTCAGGACATTTTGTAGCCCAATGTCCTTTCTTCTGACGGATATAGCAAGTATCTTGACTTTAATCTCGAAAGGAGGGGGAGTAGTCCGTCGGCTTGTCTGAAGAAAACTTTCGCATGACACCTCGCAAAGCTCTGATCAGAAGTTCGATCTGTGTGGGTTCTTCCATCGTGTTGGTCGGCTTGAGAGTGAAATGAATACTGAGAGAGAAGGCACCAGCCCTTTATATATACACTGAGCCTGACATGGATATATAGGGGTCCATGGCGTTTCAAATGTAGTCATTTGACTTTTTGTAGTCAAGAGGAAACGATCGCATCATTTCGTAAAGAAAGGAGAAGAAAGTAAGAGGCAGAAACGTGATTTATCGCCTCCCACAGTAGCTGAAGTCTTGGCTCAAATTCATGCCAGCGATTTTGAAGATGAGATGAGTGAGCCAGAATCCAGACCCAGATAGTCTACACAAAACCAGAGTCTACCATCACCACCACTAAACCCTGAAAAATATTACCACATTCGAGAGACGGACAAATGCTCCTTTAGAAACATTTAGAACTACAGCCTACACGTACACAGTGAAGTTTAAAGATTTCAAGTCAGACATACCGCTGGAGAAAGCAGAGGGGTTCATCACCGATATATGGGATTCTTTGTTCAACACACTAAAACAGCAATGTGAAGCCAAAGAAGACGATCGCTTGAGAATTTCCATTCATCGCGACAGTTTTAAGTCCCCCGCTTGGATCGAGTTTAGCAGCCCAGCAGAACTGACACCTTCCAAAGTCATGGACAAGATTCAACACGTGCAACACTCCAACGACAAGTTTCACATCACCGACGGAAAAGCTACACTGTTCATGACCAACGTTTCTCTTCCCCAAGGGACAGGACAATGCAAAAAGGTGTTCTTGGTGGACGACCTTCGAAGCATCAAGCGCAGCCTCGTTCAAATTAACAATCCTCAAGACTAGATGTGTTTAGCCCGTGCCATCGTGGTGGGACGAACGTATGTCAACAAGAACGACACGACAGACTGCAAAAGAGCCTGGAAAAGTATTCAACGATCGGACCGAGCCAAACAACAAAAAGAAGCAGAACTCCTGTTACAACAAGTGAGGATATCCAAAGACAGACTCTGCAGCATTCCTGAAATGCAAAAGTTGCAAGACGTCTTGGCTCCACACTACACCTTGAAAGTGCACCCTCAAGAAGTGCGCGGACCTCTGTTGTTTCGAGGCAAAAATTTCAAAGACGGAAAATACATTCACGTCTATCATCACGATGAACATTTTGATGCCATTACCAGTATCATTGCATTCCTGGGATACAGTTATGACTGTGAGATCGAGAGCAACACAAGCATTGTGGATCGAAATGCTCAGGAGGTTTAGCCTCTAAACCCTGTCTGGATGAAAGACAAGAACGAGTGCATTGCTCTGCTTGTCAGCGCACATTTGTCAGCCCTACTTCTTACTAACAACATCTAAAGACGCAAGGTTCACAGCAGAAATGTGGTTGTCAGCTCCAGAGATTGTGCCCTACTTGTGGACAAGGCATACGTGCCAATAGTGCCAAGTTACACGTCTGTTCAGGAAAGAAGCGACGTCACATTTGTCGCCAAATCGTGGATTTGGAACACGAATGCTACATTCAAAAATACCATTCCAAACATGAAGAGGAAGAAGCTGACCAGAAGAAAGGCAATTTCATCTTTTCGATTTCGAATGCAGGCAACAGACTGGCATTCACATTTCTAATTTCTGCGTGGCTCACCGAGCGTGTGAGAAGTGCATCCAAGAGCCTATCTTTGCTCATTGCCCTCACTGTAGCAAGATTGCTGGAGGATGTGAAAAAATCTTTCGGTGACCGAACACATTGGCTGATTTCGCCCAATGGATCTTAGACCCCATCGACGAGACGTGGAACCAAGAAGACATCGAACGTTACGGAGATTGTCATCGCTATGCCACGGTGATGGCTCACAATTTCTCGGGATACGATGGACAGTTTCTTTTGAGATACTATACGGAACAAAATACCGAACGTCCTAAAGTGACTTTGAACGGGGCCAAAATCATTTCCATGCAAGTGGGCCAAGTGCAGTTTAATGATTCGATGAGTTATTTGGCCATGCCTTTGGGTCGCTTGTCTAAAACGTTTGGAATGACAGATATGGTCAAAGGCTATTTTCCGCACTTTTTCAATACCGAAGCCAATCAACACGCCGTTCTACCCCATTTGCCCGAGGATCACTACTACGACCCCGACAACATGCGTACGGAACAACGAGAAGCTATCTACGCCTGGTACCACTCTCACGCCTCGGACTCTTTCGACTTTCAGGAAGAAATGTTAAAGTATTGTCGTTCCGACGTGGACATTTTACAGCGTTGCTGTGGGAACTTTCGAGAACTGTTCATGGAGCTCGGAGGGATCGATCCTTTGAAAGAAGCTTGTACCATTGCCAAAGCGTGTTCCTTAGTGTACCGCCAACGATTCATGCCCGAAAACACCTTGGCTGTCATAAGTCCTAAAACGACGAACTTTGTCAACCGTCAATACACAGTCAAAGCCCTACGCTGGCTACATTACTTGTGCGACAAGGAAGACAACTGGATTCAATATGCCCGCAACGAAGGAGGCGAAAAGACCATCGGAAGGTATTTGGTCGATGGCTGGGACTTAGAAAACCCCAAGATCGTGTACGAGTTTAACGGGTGCTTATTTCACGGATGTCCCATCTGAATCAGCGTGACACTACAAACCAGTTTTACAACGGACCATAGAAGAATTGTACCAGGCCACTTGTCAGCGGCGATTGAAGTTAGAACAGCAAGGATACCAGGTGGTAGAAATATAGGAACACGAGTACGATCACCGATTGAAAACCGATATCGAGCTTAAGAGCATCGTGGAAAGTTACAAGCTGGTGGACCCACTGAAACCGATGGACAGTTTGTACGGAGGACGGACGAACACGCCTTGACAGGAACGTGGGTCAGCGTGGAATTGTTCAAAGCTCTGGACCTGGGACACCAACTGTTAGAAGTGTACGAAATTTACCACTTTCCCAAGACACAGAAGTACCACAAGGACAAAGAGACTCAAAAAGGCATTTTCGCAGACTACGTGAATGCCTTTTTCAAACTGAAACAAGAAGCCAGTGGCTATCATTCCTGGTGCCACACTCCCGAAGGCCAAAAGAAATTCAAAGAGAAATACTAGGAGCAGGAAGGCATTACTTTAGACCACGTCGAGAAAAACGAAGGAAGGCGATCGTTTGCCAAAGTGATGTTAAATTGCTTGTGGGGCAAAATGGCACAACGACCGTGTTTACCCAAGACGGAGTATTTGACAGAACCTTCCCGCTACTTCCAGATGATTCACGACAAAACCAAATACATGAAACACGTGGACGTCGTTCGTGAGGACTTGATCTTAGTCAATTACGAAGAAGAACTGGACTTTGTAGAAGCCGACGAATTTGGAAATGTTATCATTGCGGCTTACGTGACAGCCCATGCTCGCTTAAAACTGTACGAAGCTTTCGAACTGTTAGGAGATCGCGTGCTGTATTTTGACACGGACAGTTGCATCTATATCGATCGTCTGGGTCAACAACACCCTGACATCCAAGGAGACCGTTTAGGAGCCTGGACGGACGAGCATCCCGACGACAAGATTGTAAGCTTTGCAAGTGGCGGTCCAAATAATTACGGCTACGAATACCGTGACCCTCAAGGAGAAGTGCACACGGAGTGTAAAGTGAAAGGATTGACTCTCAATTATCGCACCAGTCGAGTGGTGAATTTTGGCGTCCTGAAAGAAGCCTTGCAGTCTGGACAGGATGGAGACTTAAAAGTGACCACCCACGAAGCGCACAAGATTGTAAGTTTACCAACACACCAAATCGTCAGCCGACCCTTGGAAAAAGTCTATCAAATCGTGTACCAGAAGCGAGTACGGCTTCCCAATCACTTCACTTTACCGTACGGTCACGCTGGTATAAAAGAATGGTTCCAAGACGATAGTCCCTAACAAGAAGGATGACTTCGACACAGCAAGAATCGAGTGAGAAACCCACAGAGAACTCCAAGTTCAAACCATACCATTTTCCTGTTTTCTTGCCTGACTATCGCAGTTGTGCCATTCGATTAGAAACGTTTCAAAAATGGCCCACGGATAGGGAAGGATTATGTACTGCGAATGTTTTAGCTAGAACATGATTTGTCTGCTTGGAAGCTGAGACTAGATTGGGATACGATGTACAGTGTTTCAATTGTGCTCTGAGGTGACGAATGGATCGATGTATCTATAAAGATTCAGCTATTCTGGAACATACTCAATGGTCTCCGCACTGTCCTTACCTTTCTATGGTCTTTCCACCCATCACACTACGGTTCAGGTATGACTGTGCCTTAGAGATGGTAGTACCGATGTCCAAGAGGAAAAAAAGAAAGACTTCCAAAACTAGTCATAAAATAGAGACGATGTACAAACTCAAGACTTCATTACGACTAGTATAAAAAGGGACAACGTCCAAGACCGATAGTTTATTGTCACTACCAACACCAAGCGAGAAAGATGAATCCTTTCACACAGCAAGTATCGAGCGTAAGACTCAAGTCCAACGAGAAACTCGTGTACGATGCTGTACCTTGCCATGGCAGGGATGCCGTACGCTATGACCTCAGCGATTCAGTACCACATCATGGGAACTTTGCTATACCTACCATGGAAGTGATGCTGTGCGCGTCAGACCTGACGGATGCGAAAGCGATGCCACTCGTTATCCTACGTCTTTTCACTTTACTGGTTTTCATGGTGGATGTCATCATTATGAAACCATGCGGCTACCACCCTACGGATGCCATCCAAAACTGAGCAAAGTCCTGCATATTTCACCGTACCCTCATCGAAATGAACCTGTGAAAGACGAATATTCGTTCCCTGTGCGTTTGACTGAATACTGCGATTTTGAAAGTCGATTCCAAACATTCCGAGGATAATGGCCAAATTATCTGGGAGGACCTACCCCCGAAGAATTAGCTAGAGCCGGATTTATCTACTTGGGCGAAGGGGATAAAGTCAAGTGCTTCAGTTGCGGTGTGTCACTTCACGAGTGGGAACAGAAAGATTCCGCTTACCTGGAACATGCTCGATGGTCTCCGGATTGCCACTACCTACCTTTAGTGGGACCTCGTCATTGAAGTGGCATACCATGTCGTTTAAGAAACCAGCTTGGCTAGGAGTCAAACGTAGGACAACACCTAGACAAGTATTTAAACCCCATTTGAAAAATAATATTAAAATATTACCAAACGAATTGCAAGAGAGAAGATCTGTAAGGACATTTGGCAGGGACTTGCCAGATGAAAATATCAGTGGGTGAATGAGAAACTTTTATGTCGAGAAATTCACAAGAGGAAATTGACAAAAGTTAGCAAACAAGTCAGATTTCTCTGGATCAAGGGTGCGTTCTTCCGAATATTCCGTTTTAGAGCATTTACATTAGAAGATTTAATGACATTCTTGACCGTTTCCTGGAATGGCAGTGGTCAGAAATTACTCACTACATTCGTTACTTTCGCTCTAGGAGAAGTGTTTGACTGACATGGCCATTGATACTTTACAAGAGAACACTCGTGGTTTGCCTGTGGAGTTGAGAGAATGAATTTACCGAGAGTTGGTGAAAATACAAGTGAAACGCAAAGAAAAATTGCATCCGTTACGTCATCGATGTTGGAATCACTGGTACCTGAATGGTATAAGACGACTGATCCATTTCAAAGCGTTCCATGGGTCAGACATTGATGAATCGCGTGAAATTCATAAAGTTTTGGATGTCACTCATTCAACTTACAAGGTGATTCTAATACACCGAATTGCAACGGACGAGTTTGAGGATTACCAAAATCTTGTACACAACGTTAACTTAGTTCAAGAGAAAACTTCTGTGCGACGTGTGGTGTGTGAGTTAGTGACTAAACATTTTTGAAATAAAACTGATGCTGTTCAAAAAGTACACTTATTACCTTACACCAAAGAGGGTATAAAAACGGACTACCATGCCACGACCTTTATCATTCGTGATACAACAGATTCCGTGGAAGGAAATCAATGACAATATTCAAAAGGTGGAGGGTTACCAATAGTACATACCACTCCAAAAAGCATGAAAGTGATCCCTTTAAATGTACACGAAAAACTCATTCTGTTCAAAGCTTTGCGCTTTCATCTCGATTCTTCTCGACCTCTACAGGAAAGAAAGATTCGTCAACTTTTAGGTACTGAAGATATGTACGATGATGTGTGTGTTTCTTGTGACTTACACCCTCACTGGAAAGATGTACGTCACTGGAAAAGTTGGGGTTTCGAGGCTTGGACAAAAGAAATGGCACACTATGCCCAAGATTTGTCATCTTAAGAAATTAAAACGTTCAGTGAAAAAGGTAACTTTTAAACCTGTGTTAGTGACAGTGCCAGACGAAGAAGAAGAGCCACTCCCTTCAGGACAGTTGTGTGACTGTGCCAAGGAATGCAGAGACTCTAAGAACATTACACACTGTTCCTACGATTCCACATCTTGATCACCAAAAATGTTGTACATAGACTTGTTTATATTCCACTTTGATAATTTTCATGTGTCTTTTAACCATGTACTTAACTATTTGGCTTTTATGTATGTTTGTCTTTCGTGTTGTTCACTTTTAAAGATGGCAATAAACGTGTCCTGAAAAAAGTCTAAAAACTCTTGTTTAGTTTGCCTTCGTGTCAAAAGTGACATTCCTTACAGTACTATGGTTACCTCTACTGTCTCTACTCTTCCACTTTCAAAGTCATTGACGAACACTTACATCGTGCTAGTTGGGAGGCCTTGTATCATCGTTATCCCTTTATCATGCTCATTGCCGGACCTAGCGGTTCAGGCAAAACCGAATTTGTCAAATGTTTGATGGAACATAAACATAATTTGATCGATCGTCCACCTCAACGAATCGTGTTGTGTTACAAAGAGTGGCAATCGGCGTACAGCCTTTTGCGAGAAAGTCAAGGCGATTCCATCGTCTTTGTGGAAGGCATTCCTGGCGAAGACGACGGGATCGTGTCTGACCCTAGTCAAACCCATCTGGTCATCTTCGATGACATGTTAGGAGAAGACGAAGAAGAAATTAAACTGTGGTTTACGCGCAAGGGGCATCATCGTAATGCCAGTGTCATTTACATCACTCAAAATTTGTTTTAACAAAGTAAAGCCCATCGCACCATCAGTCTCAATGCTCATTACGTGGTCTTGTTTAAAAGCCCTAGAGATAAATCGCAAGTGCAAGTGTTAGATAAACAGTTAGGAACGCCTTGGCTGGCACATGCGTACGACGATGCCACTCAAACCCCACACGCTTATTTACTCGTGGATTTAAAACCCACCATCCCCGATTATCTGCGATTTCGTACCCATCTGTTTTACTACTGGTGCCAAGACGGAGGGGATGTCGTGCACACGTCCCCTTCGTCGACTTAACAACAATAACAACAACCAAAAAAGACTATAAAAACCTCACTCACTTTGAGCCTGTCTCACACATCGTCAACATGACGTCCCTTCAGTATTATCTTCCAGTCAAATTGTACGGCATCATTCGCGAACAAAATCCACAAATACGTGCTCGTGTCTTAGAAGCTAGTCTCAAAGAAGTCTTACGATGGTTTACGGTGACAGAACGTCAATCACTGCAAGGCATCATTCATATTCCACATCATACGAAACGTTTTTTTGAGAGAAACAAAGTAGACCTGACGCAAGTAGCGGATCCTCGCATCAACACTCAAACCAAAACGCAAATCATTTTGAAACCTGGAGGAAGCGGATCTCTAGGAAGTGTCATCATTCGTTCCCTCTTAAAATGGGATCCCAATGCTCCCAAAGTCCTACCCAAGAAAAAAGCCACTCCTCGACGTACCCAAAAGAAAAAGAAAAGGAACAGCAGTGTCAAGACCAG
The DNA here is from genome assembly GCA_016617855.1 of Megalonaias nervosa. Classification (NCBI taxonomy): domain Eukaryota; kingdom Metazoa; phylum Mollusca; class Bivalvia; order Unionida; family Unionidae; genus Megalonaias; species Megalonaias nervosa. The sequence continues at coordinate 6,163 of JAECUM010044162.1, read as the reverse complement.
GTCACATCCTCAAAAAAAAGAAAAAGAAAAGCCCACAGAAAACAGCTTCTACCCGTAAGAGAGGTACTGCAGCCAGGACGCAACCTTGCATTCGCAAACCACGACCTGCCACAACGGTGATTGCGACTCCAGTCGCCTCAGGTTCTTCTACTTCATTTGCTGGTGATGCCTGCCAAACCCGATTTAACACTCGTCTTTCCTAATTTGATGAAAAATTGGAAACCTGCGTCTCCAAAACCTTCTCCTCCAGTGGTGACACCCGCCTCCTCTTTAGCGGCAGTGGCACTGCTCACAAAGTACCTGCCCCCAAAATCAAAGTCCAAGAAAGATTGGGTGTATTAAAGAGTTTACTGGATTTGTCCAAGCAAGAACTTTCCCGATTGAGTCCGTTGCGAACCCCTCCACGACGTGTGATGCCTACCATGAAAATGATACGACGAACCGACAATCAGTGGCGACGCATTCCAGCATAAAAAAGACCCGAGGCAAACGATAGGGATGACTGTTTTTGTGCTCCTGAACGCCCAAAGATGTCCCCTCAAAGACGTGCACACCGTCACCATCGTTGTTCTTCTGTCCAAAAAGGAAAAGGAAAAAGTAAACGACAGTCACGTCATCCGAGAAAACGCTTAGTCAAACATCGACGTCTGCCCCTGAAAAGACACCCTCGCCCAAGGAAACGGAGAAGCCACCAAAGGGGAGGATTTCTCTTTCAAATGGATAAGTTAGTAAACGATTTTGCCAAAAAGTTAGAGGACAAGCTCCAAAAGAAAAAATAAGATAAAAGGGCGCATGTCGAGCCATGGACTTCAGTGTATTTTGTGCCCCAAAGATGTCCCCTCATCGTCGTTCTCCTGTCCAGAAAGGAAAAGGAAAAAGAAAAAGACAGTCACGTCATCCGAAAAAACGCTTAATCAAATATCAACGTCTGTCCCTGAAAAGACATACTCGTCCAAAGAAAAGGAGAATTCACCAAAGAGGAGGATTCTTTGGCGATAGTGGAAAGCAAATTGTCACCTTTATGAACAAGCGATAGTCCAAAAATAAGGATAAAAGGTCGTGTGACAAGTCATCGACGTCAGTGTATTTTTTTGGTGTGTGCCACGGAACCAAAGAACCAACCAAGAAAGATGTCCCCCCCCAAAAAAAAAGACATCCTTCTTCTACCCCCAAAGGAAAGAAAAGGAAAGGACTGCCTCCTCGTTTAGTCAAACATTGGGACATGTTGTCCGTCCTGTCCAAAGCTTCTCCACCCATGCAAAAAAAACCCTCATTCAAACCGTCTCCAAAGACTTCATCGATACCGTGAGCGAATGTTGTCTGAATGTCTTGAAAGGAACAATACCTTTGACTAAACACCAGAAAAAATGCTTTGCCAAACATCGACACGTTCTTCGCCAAATGGTCCAAAAGAAAATACCCATTCTTCAAAAGAAAAAGATGTTGGTGCAACGCGGCGGATTTTTAACCCTGATGGGGCATCTTACCAATCTAATAGCGAGACCTATGTTGGGTATGTTGGGAAATATTTTACCCGCCATAGCTCCAATGTAAAAGGGTCAAGAAATTAAATGGGACCTCTGGAGTCAAACGATCTCAGACGTGATCCTTGAAATCCAATGGAAGGACGAAAACTGGCTTTAGTGCCTTACAAACGATGGATGGAATATCATCGTTGGCAAGAACAACGGGCCCCACATTTAACTCCCAATCCTCATTTGACCGAGATGTCCCAGTTACAACACGAATTGCAATCATTGATGGATCTCAGCGACTTGTCAGAAACGGAAAAATCGCAACGGTACGGTCAGCTGTTGCAACGACTGCAACTCTCACACCATAAAGCTTTAGACAAACAGCTGTACCCACTCTGAAAGATTTTAAGACCTTAATCAAAAGTTCACCACCACCACCCCCCAGTGGTCAAGACAGATGCAGCCCCACGGATGCCTGAGGAAGAAGAGGCAAGAGAAGTCTTTCAAACACCGTCAGCAGCTCCCATCCCTAGTAAGATTGCAGCGTCCTTGACCCCTTCTCCTACACCACAACGAGAAGAACTTAAAGCTTGGGTTAAAAAGATGATGTCCATTCCTCCTTCGACAGAAGTCAAAAAGAAAGAAGGGAAACCAGAAGTAAAAAAGAAAAGAAGACCAAAGCCATTCCAGTACCGCCGCCGCCGCCACCACCACCACCACCACCACCACCACTACCTTCGACTTCAACGCCCGTGGCACATCGGACACGTAAAGCCGTTTCAAATCCACACCCTGGTCCCATTCAGAGTACCATCAGCAAAGAGTGAATCACTTATTAAAAAATGGAGACGGTGTTAGCCAGCATTTACTACGATCCATCCCATCCTGCAGGTTACGGAGGAGTTCAGAAATTGTATCGTGCTGCCAAAACTCGACTAAAAAGTGTCCGTTTACCTCAAGTGCAACGATGGTTACAAGAACATGCCACGTACACCTTACACAAACCCATTCGACGAAACTTATCCAGAAGTCGCACCCGAGTGGAGGGTATCGATCATCAATGGCAAGCCGATTAAGCCGATATCTCTCATTTGGCCACCTAAAATTGTGGCTGCAAATATTTGTTTTGTGTCATCGACGTCTTTTCCAAATTTGCTTGGGTCGTACCATTGACTTCCAAATCGAACAGTGAGTTAGTGCGAGCCCTCAAACTGGTGTTGAAACAAAGCAGGCGTCACCCTATTTCGATGGCAAACCGACAAAGGCACCGAATTTCTGAACCAAGCTTTCCAAAAAGAATTGAAGAAACGTAATATTCATTTCTTCACCACCGAGAATCCCAAAACCAAAGCCAGCATCGTGGAACGTTTTCAACGCACCATGAAAGAACGCATGTAGAAATATTTTACGCATCAACACACTCTCAAGTACATCGACGTCTTGCCACACCTAGTCCAATCGTACAACCAATCTTACCATCGAAGTATCGGACGTGCTCCCCAAAAAGTTACTCCCGACAACGAAGTGACCGTCTTTGAGCGCCTGTTTGGTACGTCCCTAACAGTGACTGTCCCCAAGAAAGGTGGAGTGTTGGCAGGAGATTGGGTGCGCATTGGCAGAACCAAACGCACTTTCGATAAAGGTTACTTACCCAACTGGACCACCGAATTGTTTCGTGTCACTGGACGTGTGCGTGGCCGCCATCCTCCCGTCTATAAATTCGAAGACATGAACGGGGAAGTGTTAAAAGGAACGTTTTACTTGCCCGAATTATTATGTGTGACCAAAGAAGAAGACGACGTGTACGAGATAGAAAGCATTCTCAATCGAAGAACAAGGAAAGTGGGAAAACGACATGTCAAAGAAGTCAAAGTACGTTGGAAAGGATATCCTCCCAGTTTTCAGTCGTTTGGATCGACTCTCCCCAAATCATCGACTATACAAAGAAGTGACCATCATGCCCTTCAACACAGCCTCAGCTACCGCAGTGACCACTCCTTCCTCCAGTTCTTCTCTGCAAGATTTACAAAAGCAACCCTTGTGGGTGTGGTGTGGAGAAAGTGTGCCTATAACGCAAGTCGTCTTTTTCTGCCAAATCTTTGTGGTGTATTGTGTCATTGGTGCTGCCATTGCCAATTTCAGTTTGCAACAAGGAGACAAACAATTGTGGACCATTTAACTCAGCAGTTGCATCGGTTACCTTCTTCCCAATCCGTCTCTGAAATATTCCTCTAACGGGAACAACAACGGAAGTCTTGCGTCCAACGTCAGTCCCCCTTCCAACAGTTACCATAACAATCCTCTTTTAGACACTCCTCTAACTTTCAGCGACCCCTCAGACATTAGAACTCTGCAATTATGAACAACCAATTTTATTTAACGTAACCCAGTGACAGTTCCATGGAAGTGTTTCCCAATAACACCTTATGCTGTTACACGGCCAAATTACCTCAGGCCATCCAATTGGATCAAGAAGCCCATTGGGAAGTGGCTTTAGTGGAAATGATTCACCCTACACAAATCAAAAACATTGTCAAAAATCAAAACACTTTTACGGTTCATGACGAGCAAGTGCAGACAAAAAACAACTTGGATGAACGCGCCAGTGTAGGCGACTGTATGAAAACACAAGACCCCAAAACTAAACGGACCACTTATCGGCTCAAAATTTCCCCAGGCTATTATTTAAGTGGTCAATATTTGGTGAACGACATTGCTGACAGGTTCAATGCCGTGTTTGGCAAAGCCTTGGAGAAAACAAGAAAAAGTGTCACGATCGAATACCACAAAATAGCTCGTCGATTACTAATCAAATTTTCAGAGGACAAAGTATTGGCCATTACATTTTGTCCTGAATTGTCCTGAATTGTATGCCGTTTTGGGTGGAGACCCCAAGTTTATCAAGATTAGAAACGAAATACCAGCCGTGATCAGTAACTCGGATTTTGCGAAATATTATCGATTCCCTGTAGAAATGAACCAAGGACTGAATTTGATCTTATTGTACTCCGATGTGGCTGAGTACAACGTGGTGGGACACAACTCCGTACCGTAACTGCGGGTCATTCTTTTCAAAGTGGATTCTGCCACGACCGCTAACTAGGAAGGTGGAAAGACCTATCACGTTCACCGCGAAATTGTAAATCCTCACTATTTGTCCGTCAGTAAGTCGTATTTCGACACTGTCAACATTACTATAAAAGGAGATCTGGGACAAAATATTTCATTCACCAAAGGGAAAGTCACAATGAAACTCCATTTTCGAAAAGGATTACTCTAACCCCTTTTCAGTCATGTATCCTGTGTACCAAGGAGTCGCTCGACAGCTAAAATCAGTCTTTCGTTCGGTGGCTCCCGTTTTGAAACCAATCGTGACACGGGGATTGCACGCCTTGAAAGATTCCGCTTGACGCAAGGTAAAGAATTTCTCCAAAATGTCATCATTGACAAACAAAATTCTAAAGAAGCATTTTTGAGAGCAGGCAAAAATGTCTTGCTTCAAACGGGCAAAGACATTTTGGGCCGACGAGAAACTCCTATAAATGTCCTGGGCGCTGCCAAGTCTGGCATTCCTGTTACTCTGACGCCACAGCAAGGACAAGGCAGAAAGAGACGACGAAAACACCCCTTCAGAGGACTTCACACCCTTTGAGCTAGTAAGACTAAGAAAAGAAAAACCGTCCGAGAGTTAGACGTTTTTGATTATTAAATCTGAGAAAATGTTGCACCGAGAGTCTTGCTCCTGTTCCAAGTCGGAACTGGATCTGTTTGCCATGCCACCTACCATGATGACGATGCAAGAATCCCAATGGGTCGAATTTCATCGCGTCTCCTCTTTCACGGATTCAGCTCCCATCGAGTTTGAAATCAAAGGACAGCCCGAAGTTTACATCGATCTGAATACAATTTACTTCAATCTGAAACTCAGTGTGATCAAAACGGACAACACCAATCCGGGAACCGATGCCAGAGTAGCTCCCGTCAACAATTTCATGCATTCCTTATTCAGCGAAGTGGATTTGTATTTGAATAACAAACTGGTCGGCAGTAGCATGAATACTTACCCTTACCGAACGTACCTGGAAAATCTCTTGGCTTACGGAAAAGAGGCCAAGAACACTCCTCTGGATGCTTGCGTGGTATGGAAACCTGACACAGCAGGTGAGGACACGTTTAACGACACAGGCCTGACAGTAGATGACAATCATCACAATGTGGGCTTTAACGACCGTCGAAAGAAAATCCTGCAAGGACGTAGTTTAGAACTGATGGATTGTTTGCATTTGGACATATGGTTGCAAGACAAGTATTTGCTCAACGGAGTGGATATTCGCCTGAGACTAAATCTCAGCAGTGTCGCTTTCCATTTGATGGCTCATGCCAACGACTACAAAACCATCATCCAAGAAGCCAGACTTTATGTGTGCCGCGTAGAAGTGTTACCTAAAGCGGGAAACGACATCAGTCACACATTGAGCAGAACGACCGCCAAGTATCCGATACGACGCGTAGAAGTGAAAAAGTTCACCATTGTTGCTGGACTCCGATCCAAGATCAAAGATCATCTGTTCCAAGAACAGTTACCCAAACGTTTAATCGTTGGCATCATCAGTAATGCAGCCCTCAACGGAGCCCACGATCAAAATCCTTTCCAGTTTAAGCACTACAGAGTGTCCAAGATCGAAGTC
>JAECUM010044161.1:0-17311 GCA_016617855.1 Megalonaias nervosa | reverse complement strand
ACGACCGCTTCGGTGGCCTAAGTGGTTAGAGCGTCCGCCTCGGATGCAGGAGGTCGCGGTTTTGAACCCCGGATAAGTCGTACCAAAGACTTATGAAAATCACTAGGCGCTCAGCATTAAGAGGTTAGTGTTAGGACTGGACGGTCCGGTGTCAGGATAATGTGACTGGGTGGGACATGACGCAACATGTCTGCGGAATGATGCCCCAGTGCATGACATCACTATAAACTGCCATAATGCAGACGTCGAAGCGATATGTTTCAGATTGTTAAAGCTTAGTTCAAAATACATAAAACACAAACGCTGTGTAAACGTTACAAAAATGCACTTTATAGTCACTCGCAAATAACAATTGAGAGAATATACGGTATTTTGAGCTGTTCCAGCTCGTGCTATGTCCGCCGAGTGTATAGGTGAGTAGTTCTTGTTCTTGTCCTTGTAAGCTGTTTTGTATGACCTTTCTGTTCATTGTTCAAGAACGTGCTCCTAAGACTTCTCCATCTTGCGTTGGGGAAAAAGTAACGCAATTATTCGTCCATTATGTGGAAAAAAATAAAAAAAATAATCTTAACCGAGTTTAAATTGTGTAAACTTGTCCAGTATAACCTAGCTATTAGCTTCAAGTGCACTTTTTCATGTTTGACAATGATTTTTAACTTTTCAGTCACATGCACAAACAATATCGAGGAAGAGTATATGATAATCAAGGTGTCAGATCCAAGATGCATCCTCAGGAAGAGGAAAGGGTGGGAGATCAATGGTTATATTTTCATACTTAAATTGGACTCTTCCGGGTAACCTAAACTTCATCTATACCGATTAATGGATGGTGGTCATATTTTGTATTGTATTATATAAGGAAGATTGAAAATGAGGTATAAGATCGCAGATGCACCACCCTAGACGAAAGAGGTGGATGTTAATGCATTATGGTCACATTTCAATATAACACTTAGTTATTGCCTCAACTAAACACCTAGTGAATGATGGAGTTTGGATTTGGTACGTTTCTAGGGGGTGAATAGGTGATAACAATTGTTTCGAATTCTGAATGCAGGCAAGGAAAGGGGGGAAGGCACATTGAACATACACAATCTAATTCTAGTATTTTTCAATAGCTTCCATGTTTGGTTTGCAAAAAGGTAAAGGTTCTCACGATTCACAACTGTACATTAGAACACCTATATTCAAATTTGTCATCCTTTCTGTATTCTCCACCTCTTAGAAGAATGTTCTTAGTTTCATAAGGAGGATAATAAGACATCCCCATTTAATGAGAAATTATTTGAATTATTTTACCGTAAACACGGTAAGAAACGTTAATACAGTAATAGCGTGTTGCTACCCAAATTGCCATATCATGTTTTTCTGATAATACTATGACCATTTGTTGAATCAATAACCACCCGAGCTGAAGAAATTAAGCAATATGGCATTGTTTTCTCACACACATCAAATAAAATCGCTCAGCAATCTATTAAAGTACATGTCTATATTATGTTTCTAAATAAGGATTAACTCATTACATTCATATCTTCATAACTGTGTACATACATGTCTACCTATATAAGATACTCTGTCGAACACGTTCATTACTCGTGCATTTTTATTTATAACGGGATAGACAAGTATTAGCCACAACGTTTATTTAGGATGACCAATTTATCACAAACCTTCCATCTTAATCAATATAATGTAAACTTACGTCTCTGATCAAAAAACAAAATTCTGTACACTTTCTCTTTTTCGCATTAGCAAAGTCTGCGACAACATCCAATATTTATGCCATATGGAATAAGTTAAAAGAAAGAGCCCTGCACTATAAAATTCATTACTTATGATAAGATTGTAAACGAGAACATTATCATAAGAAAGGAGACACGAGGTGAGTCAATACTCATTTAAATATTCCGTGTTATTTTGTCTTTATTCGAGAAAACAATTAGGAGATCACAAACAGTTTTCCTCCTCATATATATATTTAGAAACCTGCGTATTTATTTTTGATGACGAAAAATAACTCGGCCTCCTGAAATAACGGTTTATATCGCTCAAAGTATGAAATACAATCAATCGTATGAAGTGTTGCTTTACGATACACTATACTTACTATTTCAATTGAACTTCAAAGTTTTTAATATGTTTATCATTTTTAGATATCAATAGTTCGATTCTTTTGCTCCATTAATAGAGGTTTCTGTATAATACTTCTTTGTTTCATCTGTATAACGCATATGTATCATTTCATTCAAGCTAATCTCTCTCTCTCTCTCTCTCTCTCTCTCTCTCTCTCTCTCTCTCGGTAACCCACTCGATCCTTGTGTAATTTGAATCTTTGTCTAATGTACCTATTATGACAAGAAAAGATGTAGCGACCAAATTGTAAACATTATGCAAAATCAAAAGTTAAATATAAATGTGTTCTCTACAGAGCGCTAATGTATAAATAATTATCAAAGAATAAAAACCAGATGATGGGTGTAAAGGTAAATTATAGGTAATTAGTAGTATTCATTTTCAAAACAACATAGATATTGGCGTGGTTGCAGATTTGATGTACGCTTTAGAATGTCAGAATACCCACAATTATTGGCGGTAGTTGTCCCGAACAGATTTTATCATGCACACTTGTCCATGAGATTGCATACTAAAGTTTTGTGGCAGAAAAGCAAGTACAAACTTGTATTTATGCAGTTTACCTACCTACCCAAATGCATTTCTATATGCCTATTTAACTAAACACCTATCAACATACATGTATCTCAATATATATCTACATGCATACATGCATACTTAAATAGAAAAGTAGATATGATAAAGGATGTAAATTATATCGTCTCAACGACTAACAAAGCTAAATATGTCTACAGTTGACTCTAGATGTAGTTAATCGACCTTAGTTGCTAAAAAATTCTTTGATTTTCGTTTCAGATGGATGTGCAACAACAACGTGAAAGATGTATTTCTTTGTATACAATGAAAACAAATACATACAGTCGGAAGAAAGTACTAAGAACTTGTCCTTTTATCTATCTTACATTCTGTCCGCACAAATTAAATTGATGTTTTGAAAAATTTATCCGGTGTATTTCAAATCCTTTCTCGTATTCCATATGTGAAAACAATATTTAAAAATGTAGCAAATTAGAAAGAAGCAAATGTGTTCTCCTAAGATTTGGGGAAAACGATTAGGAAACCGTTTGATAATTCTTTTGTTATTTTCTTTAGTATACACGTCAGGATAAAGATATTCTTCATTTCATAAATCGAGAAATGAGCAAAAGAAAAGTAGTACTCCACGTTGGGCACATTATTGCAATGCTCCAATAGCGGAAGAATAAAAGAACCAGAAATATAAATGGTTGCAGATAACAGTTTGAAATTTATGATGTTACACAAAGGAAACTTTATCGGTGTAGACAACCTTCGTAAATCGGCATTTATCAGGTAGGATGAATAGACAGATAGTCTAAATGATCTTGAATTTTGGTCAATGTCTTTTCCTGAACTTAGATTAATTTGAAGAAACCATTATTTTGCTTATAGACCTACCATGACGGAGACCTGGCCTTTAGATCCAAGAATCCGCATGTTTAATTCTATCCTAAGTCTAAGCTACCCGGAATGCGTGGTCTAGACACAAAGTTATTATGCAAAACCATTTATCTTCTTAAAGTTAAATGTAACATTCAACATTGACCTTCTGACCACAAAATCAATACGATTCTTTTTGTACAACATGGTAGTCATCAAAAAAATATCTGGCTAAGGTTTATGGTAGATTACTGAACGATTTAGATCACATCACTTGTCTTCTTTCAGTCAAAGTTACCTTGACTCTTACTGTCAAAATCTACAGACTTTCTTCCTTCCACAAGTAAAAGCCACCTGTGCAATTGGTTCTAGATAAGTGAGATAACACTAACGTTATTGTTCCTAAATCCCGTTTCTCCTCCAAGTCACAACGACCTTGACCTTGGACGTATTTTATCTTGCAATTGACAGAATTCTTCCCTACCCAAAGTGAAAGACATCTGCCACCTTTAGTAACTCGATATACTAGAAAGCTCAAGATAGTATGCATTTAGCATTTTTCTTTCAGTAACAGTGACCTTGACCTTTTGTTTTGAGTGTTATCAAACGGGTTCTTCTTCATCTTAAATGCAAACAAAATATCGTTATTGTGGATGGAAAACTCGAGCTATTGCGCAGAACCATTTTCATCTGTCTGTCAAGTGATCTTGACCTTTTACGCTAGGACCCGTACTTGACAGCTACTCTGGTTACTCCAATTACAAATTATCAGCAAAGTGTGCGAACTGTAGATGGTGGAAAAATCGAGTTATTGTGCATAAATGAAATCGAGGGAGGTGGTCGATAGCATCTCACGAAACCCGCTTGGATCCGCCACTGCCCTTTTACATCATAAATTCTTCCCGTCAGTATATTAGAAGCTATGAGAGCCATAGTTTAACCGGTAATTCCCTGGAAAGTTCTATTGATAAGTGTCTTTACTGACAAACATTCGATTAGATGTGCCAAAAACATATTCTTCTAAAATCTTTGGTTTTGAAAATACTACTCGACGCAGATCCAGCAATTAATGAAAATATCTACACTTTTTATATTACTCCTGCAACTTTGTGAAGAAAATATCGAAGAAATTATTATATTTCAAACGCCTGAAAATATTTCGTACGTTGATGTTAAAGATGACACATTATCTAGACATATGGACGTCAATGAAGTTATTATTACGGTTATGATAATCGCTGAACAGTTAAAATAATCAACATAGTTTAAATCAGAAGTTTTTCTAGCATATAATGGAACCGGCCAAGCACTTTAAAAATGTATATTTATTTTGTAACTCAATGAAAGAACCTTGGCTGTGATCAACGCTCTGATTTTCATCAGAGAAATGGACATTTTAGTCGGTCGCAATCCCGGTATGTGTGATGTTAAATAATTTAGTCCCATCTCATTTCACTTTGATTGATCATGCGTTGAATATTAATAACCAATGTGCTAATGTTAACCTATCTTCCGTGCATGTAGTTATTAACATTGCGCCAGTTGCATTTGAGCATTTGAGCTCACATGATGGTTCGAATAATATCCCGAGCATAATACAGGTGGTATGCGAATCAAAACTCACAAATATGCGTATAAAAGCAACACGTGCCACTGTCATACACTGGCCTGTAGACTCAGGTTACATCACAGAGAAAATATACTCAATTATGTTACTATAGTACTAACTACACACACACACACATACATATATATACATATATATATAGAAGGTTACATCACTGTTACACTCAAATACATAGTTGAATCTCTAATAAACAGAACGCCACCTATAGGAGAAAATGAAATATACCTTTAGTTAATTTTTCTTAGCATCAGCGTACCATTCTAAAAGTATTTGGAAAAGAAAGTAAAATTTTGTGTAGAAGTTCTGCATCCTATGATAGCGCTTGGTATAACGAGAAATATTACAAAAGAATGAATAAAGAATAAAGAAATATATACATAAAAAGAGCAGCATAGAGGATGAACAGTCCAAATTTTAAGACCGAAATGAAGCTTTTATACGAAGGGTGAAAAAAAATACAAGGTCAATAAAGTCAAACCGAAGCCTCTAACCGACGGAGACTTCTCTAATTGGATTAGCTCATTTTTGACGTTTGTGTTGTGCTCGCTTACCCGTCGGACACTCAATCTTTGTCGTCACCCTCCCTGCTGCTGTATGGGTTTGGCTTAATTTAATCATCACTATATCAATAATGGAATCTCACACAGCTAAACTAGCCAGACAGCGACTAGAGCCAATTAAGAGATATCTCCACGTCCGTGATTCTGTCAAGCAACAGCTACAAGCGCGTTAGACGTCTCAGGTGGAATTTGAAGAGGGTGCAGAACAGTTATTTAAACCAATTGTCGAACCAACAAAGAAAATTGTTACAGCAACTGAGGCAACACAAAAAGTTCTTAGAACATTGCATGTTGATATTGCTGGGCGTTTTCAACCTCCTCAACCACAACCTCCTCAACCACAACCCGATTTGCAGCCTCCGCCCGAAGTTCGACCTCCACCAAAAACTAAAACTAACATTACAGATAAATTCAAGCCTGAAGGTATTGCCGCTATCAGGGACCCGGACCAAATAATTGATATTGCCGCTTTTGGATATCATGAAAGAGATAGGTATGTAAAACCCGAATATGTTAAAACTCTGAAATCTGCCGATTGGGTTAAGGATATATATTGCATCGCTAATGAAACTCCGCAAATCAGATCTGATAAATATGTTAATCAGTTTAATGATTTTGACCGGAGAGTATATGAGTATATTAGACAAGTAAGGCAGGAATGGAGACAAAAAGAAGAAGAAATAAAGTTGCAGCTTGAAAAATCTAAACAATCAAGGAAATTACTCTCAAAAACAAATAAGAAAAAAGCAGACAAAACAACAAGTAAGGAACAGGATGCAGATCCCGACCTTGGTGCCATTGTAAGTGGTATTGGTACAGGTACCAGGGGAAGTGGTCTTATTAATCCATGCCCCAATAACGTCCTTGCCGACGTGGACAGACTAGAAATTCTGACTGGCGGAAAACGAGCCGGCAATAATTCTCAAGAAATTATAAATGAAGCAGCTGCTATTAGTCAGAGATTATTTAGAGGCGGTATCATGGATATTAATGTTTATCGGTCTCTCATCGATGAAATCGTTGATGATTACCGCAGTGATTAAGGGTATACAATTAGATCAGTGACAAGAAAATAACATGATCATACATAATGCTCAACGTGGACCGATCATGGTCAGGGTGATAAAGTCGCGATTACCAACCTATAAAGCGATCTACGGATGTTGATGTTGTTCAGGATCTATTTAGAAGGATAGCCCCAAAAGCAATACCGATTGCATAGCAACTGGGGATGAAAGCTGTTGACGTTGTTCGTGAAGGTATTGGTGCTGTTGGTGATGTAGCCAGCAAAGCATTATCAGCAATCAAGGAGAGACTAGCACGATTAATATGCAGACCGGTGGCGGTCCGACCTCAGGCAGTAAAATTGCCCAGCACAGAAGTTATGCCTGCAAACGTCAGTAAAATAATAAATCAAGCTGGAAATCACAAACTAGCAGAGTTGGCTGCTGTACCCATGTCAGAAAAAGTAAAAAATATAACTGCTAGTCTGATAGCAGGAAGTGGTGATAAGAAATATAATCAAATGCTAAAACGTATATCTGATCCCGCATTGGACATGGATGCGAGAGTCCTCAAAGATGAATCGGTACGTGATTATCAATATTATTCTTATGACGCACGTGAACCTAACACGCAAGGAAGAATCGAGCTGCAAGTTCAGGATACAAGTAGATACTTCTTACCCGTTGAAGCATTTATTGAAGTAGAAAATGAAATTCTAAAAACAGATAATACTGAATATGGAGCTGATGAGTTCGGTTTTCTTAATAATGGCATTATGGCGTTGTTCGACAGTGCTACTTATATAATCGACGGAAGAAATATTGAATCAATTCAGAAGGACGTCGACCTTGCCACGACGATATTGGGTCAAGCAAGATATCCCGATGATTACTCGAGATCAGCTGGTCCGTCAATGATGTTTGTAAAGAATACTTCTGACCACCCTGACAACAGACAATACAATGTAAGACGACCAAGAAACTATTCCGAAAAAGGTAACACTGATGTGTGGCCGGTGGTTCATGGTGCTAATCCAGAATTCAACGTATAATTCGCAGCACGTAGATCTATGCTGAAAGAGGGAAGTAGAAGATTTTCATGTGCAATTCCACTGTCACATATCTTTGGATTTTGCAGAAATGTCAGAAAGGTTATTTTTGGAGGCAAGCATACAGTTGTACTTGTAAGAAAGGCTACCGACGATGATGCAGTCTGGCGACCTGCTGGTGATGCTGGTAAAGTAATACTAACAAAACTTTCGTTGTTGATACCAACAACGATACCATCACTCGCTGCAGAATAACAGATGCTCTCTTTTATGGAATCAGGTGGTAAATCAACATTATCATGGTTAATGATGACCACAGATAGTGTTAAGAGTAACGTTAATGGTTTGTTCACATGGCAGATAGCATTACAGCAAAGTGTCTCCGTAGCGCGATATATATTTGTTGCTCTCCAAAATACGGAACGAGGAAACACACAAGAACAAAGTATAATGATATTTGACAAACTTGGTGTTAGTGAGGTTTCATTGAGCATAAATGGACATCAAGAATCATCCGAAGATATACTAATGAATTTTGATAACTATCATGTTGCACGTGTATATCATCGTTTGATGACATTTATGGGACGTGATCAAAATGTTGATTCTGGTCTGCAAATATCACAACTAGATTTGACAACACTGTATCCGATTTTTTACTTTTCTTTGGAACTTTTGGATTTGCTTAGGCAATCTGTCGTTGCTATACACTTTCGAGCTCGTGTGGCAAGAGGAGCAATCGATGTTATACTCTCAGATCAAACAATTCTACTTGAAGGTGTTGGTGGACGAATGAGATTCATTGATGCCCCAGTAGACAACATGTAAATGTTTCCCAAATATGTAATTAAATCGCTCATGATATTATAATGTCATATCATCATGTTAGTGTTACTCTGACTCCTGGTCAGATTAAAAAGTTACAGTCAGCATCAAAAGAGAACTGTGGAATAAAAATATTGCTGAAATCAGAACAGATTGCAGGTGGTCCAAATAAACTATCACTGACAGAACATCAACTCAGACACTTCAATGACGAAAAAAAAAAAGCAGCGTCTGGTGTTAGACTTGATCTTTCTGGGGACGCCGACAGCGACATTGCCAAGACAGGTGGTATATCTTCACTTCTTGCAGCTATAAAAACGTTGATAGCCTCTGCAGCCCCAGCTGCTGAAAAAAAAGCTGCACTTGGTGCTGTTGGAACTGCTGATGGGTGGCACTAAAGAAAGCAACAGGACAAGGAATAAAAACTTCCATAAAAACTAAACAGGGAAAGGTCTAAGACTGCCAGGAAGTCCCCATTCGTGGTACGGTCAATCAACAGGGAAAGGTCTAAGACTTCCCGGGACACTTCGCTAGACGCAAAGCGTCTGGTGCTTCGCATGTCCAATTTTGATTTACATGATGCTGCTAAAAAAACTAAACATCAAAAACTTCAGAGGTGGTTTTATGCGTGATCAATTACCAAAACAACCAAACAATATTGAAACCGGTATCATCAATTTCGATGGAAGCTATTGTACAGGTACTCATTGGTTGCATACGCTATTGATCCACGTGGAGTTATTTATTTTGATTCGTATGGGTTGGCACCACCAAAAGAATTTTTAAACTATGTCAGCAGAATGCAAAACAGTCCGATCTTGTATTCAACATTACCAACACAGACAATAACAGATCCGCCAATATTTAGCTATGAAGTACTCGCTGTACTCGACGCCGTGTCAATGTCCCTAATACTGCCTCATTATGCCGTGCACGAGTATACCACCAGACGGTGTAGCCGTACACTGTCGTTTTAAACAAATCTTAATGTAATATATAATGGTAGATATTTACGGAAGATCTGCTCGGGGCAAACCCCAAGGTGACTTATGCAAATATGCAACCCTTGACCAGGTCAAGAAAATAAACTCGCTGATCTTTTGAGTCCCGCAAATGTATACCAAAATGAAGTCATTGTGTTTAGGATAAACAAGGACGATTAAAGACGAGCAATATCCCGTTGACATATATTATTCTGCGTGTTCCAGATGCGACCGAAGATAACTTAGCCGTATTTATTAAATACGGTAAAATTAAAAAATCTGAGGTATCAATCTTAACACTCGTGAGAGAAATTGCTGGACGTATCAGAAGAATTGGAGATAGTATGTATGGCGATCTCAATATGATTAAAAATACAAAATTATCAATGTGAGAGAACCAAAATCAGACGATGATGTGGCAACAAAAAGATATGTAGACAGCAACAACTCCATCATCAGAACCGAGATCGATGATCGTTTACTAACCGCCGGTGATACAATGACTGGTTCTCTCAATATGGCTAATGATAAAATTACTGGTTTTGCAGAACCAGAATCAAACGAAGAAGCTGCAACCTCTCAATGATGAACTCGTTAATTGCAATTAATGATGGACTGATGTCTCTCAGATGTGATTATACTACTCAGGTAACCGCATTTGTAAATTTTCGTAGAAAAACACATCCGAGCGACCCGACCTCCACGAATTATGATGCCTAGTCAGGCAATTAGCACAGATTGATAACATAACACCACGTTGGATTTCAGATTATACTTGCACTCAGCTAGTCCCTCCTGTCCCCTACTTACATAGAAAAAAATGTTTTGGCGTCTGTGGAGATTCGAACATTACATTAATTTATCTATGTGATCGCTAGTCAAACACGTCACCGATTGAGCTATGGTTGTTGTTTTCCTATACATGTTCGGAACTCATATATAAAATTGCGCATAATGGGAAAACCCAAGCGGGAAATCCCCTTCCTTGTTACAAATATAATACCGCTGCCATGTTGAGTTCAGCCCGCTCATTGAATCAATAATATGGCTGTGGTATTATATCGGGGGGGGGGGGCTTTTAGGCCCTAGTAGCTATATACCTGTACACGTGTAAGCGATAATATATATGTCAGAAAAAAAAGAAAAAAACACGCGCGTACAGGTATATAAACAAATTCTGTAGTCGGTCATTTGAATGAAAAACAGAATTGTTTCACGATGGAACGCTAACTTTCCTTCCTGGGAACATATACACATGTAGGCATACAGAAAAATCAGACACTTACAAATACATCATCGCAAAATAGCTTATGTTTTGATTTCCTTTCCCGGGAATATGTGCATGGTACACACACACACAGACATACATAAAATCAAAACGATCTGTTCACGCTTCCATTCATTTGACCGACTGAGCTGTGCAAGAGGAGTGGCCTAGAAACCAAGTAGACTTGCTGTTCTTTCTGTAGTACTGTTTAGTCCATGCAGAGTTATTTCCCTTGGCTAAAATTCTCTCTTTCACGATAGAGTAAAATTCAGGAGTGTGTTTCAGGAGGGAAATAATGAAATATTATTCGTTGTTTGCATATTTTGGAAAATGATTTTGTTTTATTATTTCCGACATCTTGAAGCTGGAAAAATATCAAAATGTTTCCCAGCTGCGTATGTCCATGTAAATATTATTTCTTCGCCTGTCTCTACGGTTACAGATTTAACTGCGTTCGCGCGATTATCACTACCGCTAGTATTTCTGCGTTCACAATTCTGACTGTGTAATAGCTTCCAAATTATTCAAAGAATTATCTTTCGGATCTGAATTAATATGATCAATCGCCTTTTCTCGATTAGTCAATGAAAACATTCGTAGACAAACATATGACAAAAATATCTTCTTGTCCAGCAGTATATCTAAGATAACCAGCATTTTCAACGGTACCGACCGGAATTTTTAGTCGACACTGCCTAATTACACGATTACGAGATCCCTCATAATTCTTGATGATGGGACGTTTCACAAATTCATTTTGATCCATTTATATAGTAATATTATTTGTCTAAATAAATATTTTATTACTAACGTGAAAATCTGGCGAGATAGTTTTCGGCGTTTTTTTTATGGGAGATTCATCGGCGTTATTTTTTATCATAATATCGTTTCAGCTCTCTGTACTTTTTACCACCACATTCTGCGCACAACTGCGTTTTTCCCCGGACTCCCTTGCTACATTTTAAACATAGTTTTGGCCCTAGACTCCCTCTTCGCACGCTTTGTAGGAGGTATCCACAAAATTCATTTTCGCAGGCTTTGTTACAAGGAGTTGTAGAGTCAATCATAAGCCACTTACATTTATTCTTTGCTTGAATCATTATATATTATAAAATAAACTTCAATTTAAATATATATGTTTGCCTTAATTATAACAATGGAGAAATTTACTAGATTATCTGCAATTAAACCTTCTCAACTAGTATCGATCTTGACAGAATGAGCCGCCAAGTTGACGATGATTCGTCCGAGTTAACATCAACAAGCATAATATCGCTTATGCCGACAAATAACACTCTATTCAATGGCATCCATGAAGCCAAGAAGGAATTTCGTTATGATGGTGCGGCTCATGTGTGGTCAACATTCGGAATCGTGCGCGACGTTGATGCTACAATGAGTGACCACCGAGCAGCGACGATTATTAATTATTTCGACATTCAAAGATACATTTTTTAGAATAAAGTTTATTGCGGCAGTAGACGATACCTTGAATATCCGTGACAAACGTGACTCTGTTCGATTACATCACACTGGAGATATTGTAAAGTTAAGTAAAATTTCCAAACCAGGAATGTTGACTGGTATTGGCAAACGATCTTATGAACGAGCGTATCCTGTGACGGCGGTTGTTTATGCGATATATCCGCTGAATGATAAACTTAGTGTTGATGATCTCAAACCGATGAAACTTTCGACGCTGAATTGTGTAGCTGAGCAAGTTACAGAACATTTCACAAACGCGAAACGAGAAATGGTTTAACGCATTTACGACGCAAAAAAATAAATAAATGAGTGAGCTGAGCGTATCAAGAAAAATGGAGCTACCATCAACGACGTTGCCGAGCTTGAAAAAACATTAAAACTTTCTATAAGGGTGAAAC
Source organism: Megalonaias nervosa (assembly GCA_016617855.1). Lineage (NCBI taxonomy): Eukaryota > Metazoa > Mollusca > Bivalvia > Unionida > Unionidae > Megalonaias > Megalonaias nervosa. The sequence goes on along the minus strand of JAECUM010044161.1, from coordinate 4,579 downwards.
AATAACCGGCGAGATTTTATAGGAATCAAAATATCAATCGCAGGGAACTTCGATAGAGATCATTGATCATAACGCGAACGCGTGGATGAACTACGTAACAATATTTCCACGAAATAGAACTGTTAAATTTTATGACGGTGATATTTTTGATTTTCTAAATCAAATTAGAAAAAATTATCCTGTATCTGTAAGGTTGTTTCAAAGTTCCGAATGTGGAAATTACGATCAGTTTGTACGACCTAGTGGAGACATTTATCATGCAGAATCTCTCCACCAGGAAATGAAAAATATTGAGTCGAAATATACCGATGATGTCGAACAATTATTCAGTAATTGTTTTATTGTTCCGTCAGTTGCTGCTGACTTTGCTCAGAAGAAAAATTCATGGTCACCGACAAGATCAGAATTTTTTGAAGATGTCCAACACAGTTGTGTCGAATACTGACATGGAGGATTGTGGAACACTAAATACGATTGTAGAGATGTTATCTCAGTTGATATAGTTGCATGTTATCCTGGAAGTTTTCTTGGAATGGGAGAGTGTTCTGAGTACTTTAAGCGATTTGGACATCCAACACACGAGGTGACCAGAGTTTCGATAAATGGACCCTTACCAGATTTTGATTTAACCGGATTTGCATATATTGAATCGTTTTTGTTCACGGATAATATTCATGCGCTTGTTTATGTTTGCTTTGCGATGAAATATGCACGGTGTCTGTGGAAGTATTAAAAATGTTTCTTGATTTGTTGTTGACAGAAACATACTGCTATGATCACGTGTGACGATCATGTTGGATCATCTCCGCATCAATGGTCAAAAACATTCGTCGGTTATTACGAAGAAATAACTGATGATCATAGAACTATTGATCAAAGAATTAAGAGAGCTCAAGAAATTGATCAGACTACAACCAGACAAGATTCAGTGTGAAATGGTGGGTAAAATAATTCCGGAAACATATATAAATGATTTTTGGAATTAATGGAGTCATAAAGATCTGATAGTTGCAAGTAGATAGTTCGTGATAGACTTCAACAACAATTATTTTTGTTACTTAAAGAAATATTTTCAGATCTACCTGTGCCAATGTGTTATCGCCCAGCAGACACACGCAAACAAAATATTGAAGTTGAGATTTATGGATTTAATGAGAAACAAAAACTCTTTCTTAATGATATTGTTGTTGTTCCTGGGAGTGCTGTTGATAGACAAATATCCGTGGACTCTAGGATATGCTATAACGATTCATTTGTCACAAGGATTAACTATTTCTGATATAAATAACTGTAATGTTGATGATCGAATCGAATGGTCAAATTTAGTTTATCTAGCGTTGTCGAGAGTTAGAACAATGTCTCAGATACGAAGGGTTATCATGGAATACGCAATGACTCAGGAAACCACTGATAGTAATTGCGATGATATAGTAAAGATTAAATTAGCTGGTTATCAGAGATCTGACTTTGATCTTAATATTGAATTTATCATGATGCTGAAACAACAACAAAATAATCATTGTGCGAGCTCTAACTCAGTACCTTTGCGGTAGTACTCGAATTATCATCCAAGACAGTTTACCGTGGATAGAATTAATAGTAATCTCGGTCACTTACGCGAAAATGTGATGTTGACCTGTCTTGAGTGTAATCGACGTAGGGGTGCTAAGTCCTGCTTTCCCAAAAATGAAGGCAGTGGTAATTGTGTATCTTCGCGAATTACTTTTAATTGTTCACGAACAAATCCATGTTGAGGAGCAGTTGAATCTAGTCTGTATATTGCAGGTCTACCCGTTGATCTTACCACGCTGGAAATTTTATGTGTGGTCACACTCCATATAGGATCAGTTGTTCTTTTTTACCCCCTTCAAGTTCACCAGGTTCATATACATATGTTATAGTGACATTACCTAGTACTGGTTGTTTTGAGGAAGAGTCAAGTCGATATAGTGGTATATGTATTTTTGTGACCGCGCTGATGGGTTTCATAGAAGTTGCACGAGTAAATTTCATTATTTAACGCAAGCTATCACACTTGGTAGTCTTGCAACCCATTCACGAGATCGTTTATCCCCAGATTTAAGGTCAGTGGATCTTTCCTACGCATATAAATCGATTCAATAGTAATAAAAATCATAATAATAATAATAAGAAGAAGAAGAATCGGTTGATTAATTACCGACCCCTAGCACTAATTTACTTTTCATTGCAGATTTTACTCGGAAGCTAGCAAGTTTTTTTATGACGGATTTATTTTTTATGGAATTTAACGATAGAATCAACTTCACAGCCGCAATATGTCGTTGTTGTAAATCTTTATTTTTATACGCAACATCATGGACGTACCATGCCTGATCAATCGCATTTATTGGATACTTTCCAGATCTTGGTTGGTCTCGTTCGTAAAGTCGGATATCAAGTCGGGTTCTAGGACCACAATAATTAAATCCAGGTATATGCTTTTCACCAGGATACTTAGCCCATGGACCCCCTGGTACTTTTCCCAGTGAATCACCGATATCTCCACCTGTCTTCGTAAGAGACGAAATAATACTGCATTTCCTTGTACAACATTTTACACACTTGCATGGAAGTGCACGCTTTTTTTGTATTATTGTTGTTAATAAAATGGTCGGGGTGGGTGTTCTGCATCGAACACAATATAAATCCATATTATTTCTTATATATTCCTACAACATGGATATCATTGACATCTCAGCGACACGAAAGCAATCAAACATCATGCAGCGCTACCAAATTCTATCAGAGCAACTATCATAGCTCCATCTGGGTCTGGTAAGACGCAGTTGTTGCTTAATCTGATAATGAGATGGCTCAAGTGGGATAAGATGTATTTAGTGGCACCATCTGTAGATGATCAGGGATTGCTACTACGCGCTTAAAGATTTTAATGAAGAAGTGAAGTCGTCTAATGAAGGCGGTAATGATATTATTGATTTTATCACCGATGTAGATAAAGCCCCATCGGTAGATGACCTCGGTGGTTTTATTAACAATCTCGTAGTATACGATCATGTGATGCTGGACAAACAATCAAATCCAGCTCGGATTTGTTCTCGAGGTAGACACAAAAACACTGATGCTATATATGTTACTCAGCGATATACACAAATACCTAAAGTTATCAGAGTCAGTTGTAATCTTTAGGTTGTATTTAATGGTGTTGATACCAACACACTAAGAAACATCCACCAGACCTGGTCTTCAAAGGATATGGATATGATTAAGTTTAAAAACTTTTTCTCAAAAGCGCAAGCAACCCCACACGGATTTATCACGATAAATTTACATGATCCTCGGTCGAGGTATCTTGTAGGTCTCGATAAAACTTTTGGTTGAGAGAGACTAGCAGTTGGGAGGGTGACGACAAACATTCAGTGTCCGACGGGTAAATGAGCACAACACAAACGTCAAAAATGAGCTAACTCAATTAGAGAAGACTCAGCCGGTTAGAGACTTCGGTTTGACGTTATTGACCGTGTATTTTTTTCACTCTTCTTAGGAAGCTTTATTTTGGTCTGAAAATTTGGTGTGTTCACACTCTCTGCTGCTAAACGTTTATGAATACGATCATTAATTGAATTTATTGTATGCACATGTACAGAGATTTATTTCGTAGGGGAATCTTTATGGAATATCTCTTAAAGAATCTCTTTAAGGAAAATTTCTTACTAAATGTGTATGGGAGGTTTACTTTTAATGTATATCTAAAAACTAAGAGAATACTATGATGGCATAGTCAAAATAATTAATCATTACTGACGAAAAATATTCACTGATATTTTGCAAATGGAATATTTTAAACCTTTTTATGGTAAAATAAAGTTAGGAAATATTAAATAGTTTTATAACATATTGTAGTGCAAAGCTCTCTATGAAACAGGTAACATACATTGTCGATTCAACTGAAACAAGATTAACTCCAACAAGTATGTAGCATAACCGTGTTTCTCTGCAGGGACCTGAAACGTATGCTCTTTTAATTTCACCCTTAAGTGTAAGCTGTTATTCTAAATTATATGGTAGGTAATGTATGAGTGGGTTGAATGTGAAACAAAGTCTTCAAACTTCATTTCTTTTCTCAGGTTAGGGTTGACATGGGTAACCGTTTATTTTCCAAACGGGCAGAGCTAGGAATATTTTGATTCCTATGGATTCGCAATTCTGATTGTCGAAAGCATTGACGTAATGAGAAGACTTCTAGTATCCACGCAATCCAGAAATGATGCAATTGCTAGGATCTGATTATCTACTGTATTCAACAAATTCAAAAAGAGACAAATTACAAAGACGAAAAATTGCTTTTTGGGATGTACTTTCAAAGTTGTTTTTGGTTGTTCAGAAGAATATATCAAAACATGGTAAGTGTCTATGTGTCTTTATTTTGTTTTGATCATCGGTTCCTTTCCTCAAAGTATGGATACGATATTCTTATACACATTTTATATTATAACTTTCTCACTCCCCAACTCTCTATCTCCTCCACCCCCACCCTCTCTCTCTCTCTCTCTCTCTCTCTCTCTCTCTCTCTCTCTCTCTCTCTCTCTCTCTCTCTCTC
>JAECUM010044160.1:0-15835 GCA_016617855.1 Megalonaias nervosa | reverse complement strand
ATATATATATTTAATATAAAAAAATATTAGCTCCCATGACTTTTGTTTTGTCAGGGAGCTGTTTTTGTATGGTTATGAAATATATACAGATGGTTTATGATTTTGATTTTGGACTGCACAAACATAAACTTATCCTAATGACGTATGATTATATGGTTATGAAATATATACAGATGGTTTATGATTTTGGACTGCACAAACATAAACTTATCCTAATGATATATGGTTATGAAATATATACAGATGGTTTATGATTTTGGACTGCACAAACATAAACTTATCCTAATGATTCTATGAACATGAAATATATACAAATGGTGATGACGGGGGAATCTTGTCTACGTCCAACAGATTTTGTACACTCTCCCCCCATACAAAACCCCCGGGAGTGTAAAAGGTACACCCCTCAAGGGTGTATGATAGGAGAGTGTATTTTGTCTGTTGTGGATATCGAGGAAATACTCCGGGTTCCCCCAATTAAATAAGCATCAGTCGCAAATGCAAGATAATATCTTTAGCATTTTTTGAGACTCGAACACGCGAGAGTCTGTAGAGCTTCGATCTACGTCCAACCGTCTTACCATTTCGGCCATCGTTCTCTTATCAATAATACAGTTAAATTTAAATATATAATATTTGTGCTGTCTCACAGAACTTGTATTACTAATAGAATGTAGAACTGTACTTCAGTTTTTCAAAATTCATAAAATAATTTTGCACGTATAAGTTATAGTTCGTTAAGGTAACAGACAGACGGACTAATATACGCTATACACGTATATACAACTGGGTTTGTACAGGTAACGACGTAGTAGTAAGGAAATAATCGTTCAATTTACTCCGCAGAGAGATAGCCGAGTTATCTCGTTTTAATATATATATATATATATATACAATTGCTTTAATCATAGAATTGATTATTATTCATGTATTTACTCATCAGATTATTTTTTTTGTCCCCCTGATTAAATAATCAGACGTTCTATGAGCGTATATACAAATTAATATTAAGAGATTCTTGTCTTAGATCCAAAATGTTTCCTGCCTGGTCAGTGAGTTTGAAATTTATTCTTGTCAGAAATGGATTATGAACTCGCAGGTAAACGGGATTAATTGGTTCAGTTACAATTAACGAACCTGGAGGGACAATCGGACTAAAACTGAATAATATATACCCTTGCTGAGCTTGGCTAGACTTAGAAAGATCTACCTGATAGCTACCTTCAATAACATCGCATACCAGATTGATTGCAATTGTTGTTGTTATGTTTACAATGTCCGGCGATATATGTCTACCGGCACCAAAGGGATTGTTATTGTGTTTTAGTATAACCGGTGGTGGGGCTATTTTTTTCCACGATTCAATTACTCCCGGATAATATTCTTCAATAAGATCACTTAATGATTTCTTTATTTCAGCGTTATTTAAATCTGGTATAACAAATATTTGTAAATCTTTTTCTGTTATTTTATAATGATTAGGAAAAATACTTGTTTAGATTCTGGATTTGTGTAACGATTTCCATCGAATTTAGTCGCAGTGTTTATAATACTTCGATTGACGATGAATAAATAGAATAAGATACCATTTAAATGTTTTATTGACTCGATTATTTGCTGCTTTACACTTTCATTATAATGTTGTGATAATGAAATAAGTAAATTTCTTAAATCATTAAACGTTTTATCGTATTCAGGTTTAAGAGTATCTAAAAAATGTTTAATAAATCTTACATCAACAGTATAGAAACAAATCTTCGTCCTGGTGTCTGTGTTAACAATAAATAATGCTTTATTCAACCTGGGGATTCTTTTACCGTCAAAATCGGTAAAGTAATATCTATCTTCGTTTGGAAATCCAAATCTTGTATTATTACTCCATGTTTGTTTTCCTCGATATTCTGGATCTTTAATGAATTTTTCTTCACTCGTTTTAAATTCTTCTAGTTTTGGTTCTGAAACTCCATTATAAACAGGTGCGACTTCAGGCCATCCTATCACTGATCTGATCGAACTCTGATAAATATCTACGGAGTAATCAGGGGAATTTATTTCAATAACCGCAGATAGTGTTGGTTCGTGAACAGTTATTGCTATTTTAGATTCTTTTCCTGTAATAGATTTAATTCTGCGTTGGAATTCATCATTAATCTGTTCTATTTGATAACTGCCCGTTGAAATTCCAACAACTTGCCAATCAGGTGTTCCATCAGGTTTATTTTTATTCGCAAATACCAGTGAATTATTTGGTTGTTGTCCACCAAACGGTTTTGATCTAATATTAGGCCAACTATAATAAACTCGTAATTGCGCTAATGCTATTTCCTTTGCTGGAATTGCAGTCGGAAAATTGACGCTAAATTCAGGATTGGTTGAACTTAATGATATCATAGTAGTTTTTGACGGCGTTGTATTAGCCACGATCTGCTGAAGTAATTGCGACTCTGACATTATTATTATCGTTATTATTTAATTCTCCATCTTTCCGTCACTAGAGAACGTATCGCGTTCCACTATGAATGCTTCATCGTAGGTTTTCATTATCGTTACGAACTCCTCATCGGATATTTTACCATCACTGAGATACGTTGAAATATACGAGCATAATTTAGTGTATGCGGCTGTTGCTGTGTGTAATTTCATCACGTACTCGTTTAGTTTATCATTCGTACACGTAGATATTTTTTAGAGATAATACTGAAAATACCTGCACATGTTGTTGCCGTTGAAACTATAATCGTTACAACTGCAGGCGCTGTCATCGTTATTGTTGATAGTAATAATCCAGTTCCAGCAACAACAGCAGAAACCGAGTATACCATTATATCAATAACAACCATACGACGACGATATTTTTTACCTTTATCGTGTAATCGTCGATGATATTTTTTAGTTTAGTTTGACACTCACATACTTGAGTGTATCTGTGACGTTGAACGTCGATAAATGATTCTTGATTCATTATACTTATTTAAGTAACTAATTCGGGAGTTTCGGCTACAAACTCAATACACCACCAATAAGTCGCTGCGGTTAACTTTTTATCATTCGCTATCAGCATAAACGTTTCCTCGACATCTTTATTTAACACTATAGACACAGTTCCAGAAAAACTATCGGTTGAATGACGCCATGTAAATGTGGTAAATATAGTAAATTTTTCAGCACAAAATATAGATAATCTATATACACCAGTGACTCTGCGGTATGTTTAAGGGTGTTATTTTCCGGTGTCCATGTTGCTTTTCCTGATGCGACTGTGTACACGATATTAATGATCTGCTTGTGAGGAATTTTAACGAGATTAGTTTTTTGAATAATATTCGGAATGCCACTAATGATATCGTTGAGTTTTGTGTTAATATTAGCGAGATTAATAACAACATTTGTTGGAGTTCTAAAAAAGTCACTAATAGTTTTATTTACATTTCTACGAAAATTTAGAAATAATTGTACATGAGCATTATATTCAGTTCTTAATACAATAATTCTTTCATTAATCGCAATTTCCCTATCGTCAACATATTTTTTATTTGCAGCGTCAAATTCCGTTTCTGGTCGTCTTAGATTATTAATACCATTGTTGTTCATGTCGAGAAATGCTCGCATTATACCGCCGCCAACTGAAATGTACTTAGTTTCTTGATCGTCAACATATTTTTTTGTTGCTGCGTCTGTATCTGCGATTGGATCTCCAAGATACGTAATTTTTCTTCTTGACATAATAATGTCACCGGTAAATACATCACCAGTTTTCTTAACATAATCGTTAACCGACTTACCGGAATCCTGTATTTTACCTTGATCAGTGAAAGTAACGACATTATTAACAACCGCATTTGGAATTCGTATAAGAACATCTAGTAGTTGTATATTACTCGTTTTTAATCGTCCTTGTTTGTCCTGAAAAACGACGACTTCATTTTGATCCACACTTGTTATATTTAATAAATCATCGATTTCATTTCTGAGCTGATCAATGGTTGCATATTTAGATAAATCGAACTTCTGAGTTTTACCTAAGGATCTTCCATAAATATCTACCATTATATTTACTGATATCAGTTTAAGTATTATGACGTAGTGTAGTGAACGAGTGTACGACTTTATGAGGCGGTGCTGTTGATTTTGATACAGCATCAAGCACAGCGAGGGTTTCACGACCGCATATTGGAGGATCAGTTATTTTTTGTGTTGGTAGCGTTGAATACCAGATTGGAGCAGTATTATTGCTAACGTAATAAAGAAATTCTTTTGGTGGTGCTAATCCATACGAATCGAAGTAAATAATTCCACGTGGATCAATTGCATATGCGACCCAGTGCGTGCCTGGGCCAGAATTTTTATCGAGATTAATAATACCGGTTTCATGTTGCATTGCAACGGTAGGTAATTGATCACGCATAAAAACACCTCTGAAATTTTTTATTTTTAATTGCTTAGCAGCATTAAGTAAATCAAAATTGGACATGGGTGTTATTAGTAAACTGTCCCTGTAATCTTAGACCCCTTCCGTACCATGAAGGCGGGGTCCCTGGTAATCTTAGACCCTTTCCTTTTTTTTTTGATTCCTTTTCCGGTTGCTTTCTTTAACGCCATTCCAGCAGCTGTTCCACCAGTACCTAGCGCAGCTGCCTTTGCAACAGCTGGTGCTGCAGCTGCTATTAATGCTGGTATTGCTGCAAGAAGCGGAAATATACCACCCGTTTTAGCGATGTCTTTAATAACCGCTGCGGAAAGATCAAGTCGTACACCAGTCTTTAATCGCTTGGCTTTATTAAAGTGATTATACTGACGTTCAGTCAGCGATAGCTTATTCGGACCACCCGCGATTTGTTCTTTTTTTAACGATATTTTTACCGCACAATTATTTTTTGATGATGATTGTAGCTTTTTAATCTGACCAGGAGTCAGACTCACACTAACGTGATGATATGACATTATAATTATTATGAACGATCTAATTACATGTTTTCTACTGGAGCATCAATAACTCTCATTCGTCCACCAACATCTTCGAGTAACATCGATTTATCGCTGAGTATAACGGCTATTGCTCTGTAATTAGGAATTAATGGTGCTGGTGCTATTGGCAATGTTACACGAGCTCTGAAGTGTATATCAACTACTGATTGTCTGGTTAAATCTAAATGTTCTAGCGAAAAGTAATAAATCGGATACAGCGTTGTAAAATCTAGCTGCGATATTTGTAAACCAGTATCAATGTTTTGATCACGACCCATGAATGTCATTAATCGATGATATGCACGTGCTACATGATTTTGCTCGAAATTCAGTAATATATCCTCGGATGGTTCTTGATGTCCATTTATCCTTAATGAAACCTCAGAAACACCGAGTTTGTCAAATATCATGTGACTATGTGTTTGTGAGTTTACTCGTGCAATATTTTGAAACGCAATAAATATATGTCTTGGTGCAGAAACACCTTGCTGAGAAGCTATCTGCCATGTAAATGAACCATCAATTGCACTCTGAACAGCATCTGTGGTCATTGTTAACCATGACAACGTTGATTTACTGCCTTGACTCATAAAAGATAACAACCGGTCATCTTCGGATATTGACGGAGTCATCACTGGCATCCACAGGGAAAGTTTTGTTAGTATTACTTTACCAGCATCACCAATAGGTCTCCATAATGCATCATTATCATTGCCTTTTCGTACAAGTACAACTGTGTGTTTGGCTCCGAAAATAACTTTTCTAACATTTCTACAGAATCCAAAGATATGTGACAGTGGAATTGCACATGAAAATCTTCTCCTATTATCTCTTAACATTGATCTACGTGCTGCAAATCCTAAGTTAAATTCTGTATTTGGAAAAGGTAGATCTTCAATAGCATTAGAAGCAACAGGAGGAATAGCTCGATCATTAGGCTGTCGAAAGACTTGATTTCTACTGTCAGGATGGTCAGAAGTATCCTTGACAAACATCATTGATGGACCAGCTGATCTTGAATAATCGTCGCTGTATCTTGCAAGGCCTAGTATTGTTGTAGCAACATCAACGTCCTTCTGGATTGATTCAATATTTTTTCCATCAATCATATACGTAGCGCTGTCAAATAACGCCATAATACCATTATTAACAAAACCAATCCTAATATTATCGGCGTATTCGACATCATTTGTCCTTATAATTTCACCTTCAAATTCGATAAATGCTTCAGCGGGTAAGAAATATCTACTTGTATCCTGAACCTGTAATTCGATTCGTCCACGCTGATCTGGGATTCGTGCGTCATAAGAATAATACTGATAATCGCGCACAGACTCATCTTTGAGAACTGGTGCATCCATGTCAAACGCGGGGTCAGATATGCGCTTAAACATCTTTATTATTATCGTCTTCGTCTAACTCGAAGACCACTTCCTGCTATGAGACTAGCGGTTATATTTTTTTCCTTTTCCGATATCGGGATATCAGCTAACTCCGCTAGTTTTTGATTAGCTGCTTGATTTATTATTTTACTTACACTTGCGGGCATCACTTCAGTGCTAGGTAATTTCACAGGTTGAGGTCGGGCCGGTCTGCGTATTAATCGTGATAGTCTATCTTTAATTGCTGAGAATGCTTTGCTCGCAAGATTACCAACAGCGCTTACACCTTTTTCACGAACAACATCAATAGCTTTCATTCCTAGTTGCTTTGCAATCGGTATTGCTTTTGGGGTTATTCTTCTAAACAGACCTTGAATAACATCACCTAGTCCATCTCCGTAGGTTGCTCTGTATACCGGTAATCGAGAGTTTATTACCCTGACCATGGTAGGTCCACGTTGAGTACCATGCACGATCATTGTTATTATTAACTGTTTTTATCACTAATTACATACTTAATCACTATAATAATCATCGGCGATTTCATTAATGAGGGACCGATATACATTAATATCCATAATACCGCCACTAAATAATCGTTTGCAAATATCAGCTGCTTCATTAATGATTTCTGGGGAATTATTACCAGCTCGTTTTCCTCCGATGAGAATTTCTAATCGATCGACATCAGCGAGAACGTTATTGGGACAAGTAATAAGACCACTTCCTAAACCACTTCCAGTTGCGCCAGGAGCGTCTTGAAATTCTTCTTCTTCCTCTTCTTCAATTGGTTGTCGTGGTGATTGCAATCGTTTTTTTTTTCTTGTAGTTGTTGTATTTTTTGTTGTTGTTGTTGTATTTTTTGTTGTTGTTGTTTTATTACTTCTTGTCGTTCTTGTTCTCGTTGTTGTCGTTCTTGTTCTCGTTGTTGTCGTTCTTGTTCTTCTTTATATTCTTTTGTTATTTTTTTATATTTCTGTTGTTCTGCTGGTGTTAATCGTATAAAAAAATTATAACTATCTATTGCATAAAGATAATCATTATATCTTGAATCGCTTTTTCTAGCCTGATTAACGTTATAGCGTATGCGAAATATCCATTTGTACCAAGTATCACGATCTATAGGTTTATCAGCATATTCAGGTTTTAAAACTGTTTTCGATTAATATAATTATCCTCAGCAACCTTAGCTAAATCCAATGAATCTTTAGTGTTTTTAATAATATCAATAGCACCTTCGGTAAATTTGTCATTTATGTTAATTCTTTCTTCTTGTTCTGGTAGACGTTCCTTTATATCACCTATTTCAGCACCTTCTGCTTCAGCACCTTCAGGTTGATCTTCATCTTCAGGTATTTCCGGGACTGGCATCGCAGCAGCTATTTCGGCTGGAAGTTCACGTAAAATTTCTTTTGTCTTTTTTGTTCTTCTTGCTATTTTTTCAGTTGCTTCAGCGGTTTTTTCTAACACAGGATGAATACCTTTAGTGGTCTCAGTGATAGGTTTAAATAATTTTTTTTGTATCCTCCTCAAATTCAACTTGAGATTCCTGACGCGATTGTAGTTGTTGCTTAACAGAATCACGAACAGGTAGATATTTTTTAATTGCCTCTAGTCGCTCTCGAGCTAATTTAGCTGAGTGTGGTTCTCCAATACTCATTATTGATAATATCTATAATGGCTGTTTAATTTATAGCAGCAGAGAGGGTGAATGACATACGTATGTGACCAGATTGTGAAAAAATTTGGTCAATTAAAGAAGTTTTCATTATTAAGGCAAAAACTTCTTTTTTTAGCCTTCGTAGGAACCCTTAATTTTCAAAAATAAGGTCTCTACAAAGTTGTAGGGTTCACTCCCTCTGCTGCTTGCTTGGAAGCATACAATGATGTGTAAAAACTGCAGCTTTAAGTCGCCAGAGTATAAGTTGTATGAGGAGATAAAAAGAAATCAACCTGGGCCCAATCCTGCTGCTGTAAATATGATGTTTCAAGCTGGACTACAAAATACACCAATGGGCAAAACACCAGGGCTAGATACTTTCTTGCAGCCACTGACATTCTGCCAACTAGCAGAACATCCATGCAAAGGGCCTCCAACACTGTAGGCAAAGCAGCTGTGAAGCTCAATGAATAGGACATGATAGACAAGCTGACTAGTCAAACAGATTAATGTCATGTGTGGTGTTCAGCATCCGGAGCAAATCAATGTTGCTTTTGACGCAAGATACAATGCCATTAGATTTGGACATGAAAAGAAACCTGGTCAAAGTTCATGGCAAGCTGTTGGAATTGCCTGCGAAACTCTTACAGAAAAGCAATACATTGTGGGGACTACAGTAGAAAAGAAGCTGTGTTGGACTGGAGCATGGCTGAAGGGGAAAGGTTTTGATGTGCAATGTAAAGGAGGCCATGTTGACTGCAGGAGGCCATGTTGACTGCACAGCAAATCTGCCACCAGCTGCACCACATTCAGAGTATGAAATGGCAAGAGAAATGGGAAAAAAGTTTGTGCTGCAAGAGATTCTCATTTGACATGCAACAACAGATGGAGATGCACAGGCTGCTGCTGGCTTCCAAGATGCTTACAACACTCTACATCCAACGTGGGAAGTAGAAAGACTGTCGGAGCCCGTCCATTTGGGTCGTTTACAGTTCAAATGGTGTAATTCTGCAATATTTAGTGAAAATATGTTTCCAGGAATAAGAACAAGGGAAGGAAAAGGCTGAAACAGAAAATTTTCAGGAAAGACATTAAAGCACGCTGCAGTTTGATCTTCAAGCAACTGATGGAGGACAATAGTGGCGATGTTACAAATATTAAATGTCAACTTCCCCAAGTACTGGATGCCACTCTGCGCTGTTATTCGGGGGACTGCTCAAAATGCCGGTATTATTCAAAGGTCTGTTGGGGAGGAAGTACTAGCAGCTGGTGGATTCGATCAGCATACCTGGGCCTTCATCAAGTGACTCATCTTAACATGACAGAAAATGATAAGAATATCCTGCTAGAAGTTCTGAAAATGAAACTCTCCTGTTTTGCTGTAGATAGATTGCGACTGAACACAAACACACAGAAATGTGAGGCTGTGAACAGATCAATAAGTGTTTCATTACCTAAAAATGGGAACTATTCCAGAAACTTTGAGGCAAGAGTGCATTCAACAATACACAGACTCAATAACAGCCTGGGATCATCACTGAAAAGAAAAGTGACACACTTGGGAGGGAAATTTTCAACAAGGACTCTGAGATCACTGGAGACAATGGATAAAGACTGCACTTACCATCAGTTGTATCAAAAGTGTCCATAAACCAGGCAAGGTATTCTAGCAAGACGAGGAAATATGATACAGGCCCATCTGAGGTACAGGACTCAGCAAGGCAATAGGAAGTCTGACTACTGCAAGGGACTTCTAGACACCAAGGGCGATCACTTCTATGCACAGGTTTAGCAGGAGCCAGTGGACACTGCAGACAGAAAAGATTATCTTAATTCCATGTGCAAAATGACACTGCTCAAAGACACCATGAATAACACATGCTACAGAAGGGAAAACTGTAGTGGGGAAATCTGGAGGTAACACAATGCATGTTATAAGCAGTTGTGTTACTTACTACCACCTGATGAGACCTATGGAGAGATCGAAACAGTTTTCTCTGAATATGAAGACACAAATAAAGAAATTAAAAAGCAAAATTACTAAATTCTAAAATAAAATAACATTAAATGACTTACTAGCTGAATGAATAAATGAATGAATGAATGAATGAATGAATGCATTGAAGGAAGGAAGGAAGTAAGGAAGGAAGGAAATAATGTTTGTAAAGCCAGCACTGTCATACCAGCATGGTCTACTAAAATAAAGACCACTTTCTTTTCTCCTTCTTACTCAAAACATGCATCCATCCATATTCTGTAATCACTATTATGTGCTGGGACTGAATTTAAAAATATTTTCGCTGACAGGCTTTGAAAAGAATCCTCCATTGCAACTTTTTTATGGTTTAGGAATACATTGCTGCTAATAATAATGAATGTCATCTCCGAGAGACACCATTTCTGTCAATTTATGGTGAGAAAAATCATTTTTAAATTATTTTGAAAAAAAATGAATTAAATTTAAAAAGAAATAAAATGTTTAAAATTTTAATTATATTTTCTACTTGTTACAGTCAATTTACACAAGGTGTGAAAATTTCATGTGTCTATCATTAATGATAACAATTTTACAGCAATTTAAAGTTTAGTCAGCACTGCCCTGACAGGCCATAGAACACACTGAATTTTATTATATATTCCCTACATTTGTTTCTTAGTACTGAACTTTCCACTGTGTGACAATCAATACAAATCATATGTTAATCAAAAATACCTTCAAAGATGACTTCACGGCGATGTTCTTGTCAAAGGTTCACCCGCATTTTTTTTGGAAAGACTGGATTGTAAACAAAGCACCACGCAATGGAACACAGATTTCACTTCCGGATCATCACCAAGGCCTTATTACTCACTGTGCACTGTCGCCGAAATGCACACAGACAAACACACCATAAGCTCATATTCTCAAGAATAAACAATTACCTTTAAATCCCTACCAAAAATGTACAAATAAACTCTTCTATCACCACCAAAATGAGAGAGGAAAAAATGTTCTAAAAATAGACTAGAGATACATTCGTGGTTAGTGAACTGGAAATACTAATTGTGACCCGATGCCTGACAGGGTCAGACAATTTCACCTCCATGGACAAAACTTCCATCCGTGATCAAATCAATGTCTCTTAAATACTGCTGCCATGTTTTAAGGAATTTCATCCTTGAATAAGACAGTTACAGGCTTTTATCTGACACCACTGTAACACAAGCACAAGCCATTTCCAAATGGTCGAATGTCAAAAATGCACTAAACTTAAAGTTTAATTGTGATTTTGCTAATCAAGCTAAACACTTCAAATAAACTGTAATTAGTTTTTAGTCCTAACACCAGTCTGGAAAGTACTAGAAATTAAACTTGACTGTTAAACTTTCCTAGAAAATTCAATTTTAAAAATGATACATATTTTTATATAAAACTTAAATTTAACTTAAATTTTAATGAAAATGTAAAACCTGAAGTTGACAAATTTTATTCTGTGGCAAAGTCTCTCCATTCCTTTATCATGAACATTAATGGTTTTTCGTATTAGGTGTGAAGTAATTAAACCATGGCCTTTCAATCAAAGGTAACATCTGAAATCTGGTAGCATCTAAATACGCAAGCTAGGGGTACTAACCAAGTACATGACATCATTTCCAGCCATAAAGGAGAGGAGCCCTCATATGTTTGGCTTCCAATGGCATTGAGGAGTTGATGTAGTTCTCTGAAACTAAGCTAGCATGCCTTTTCCTAGTTATATAGGTGAGAGAGAGAGAGAGAGAGAGAGAGAGAGAGAGAGAGAGAGAGAGAGAGAGAATACTTCTTGCATTTTACATCCAGTTATTGTAACGGAAACCATGAAAGGGTACAAGAAGAGGAAGACAACTTTATTTTAACCTGGATGTGTTCCACATAACAAAGGAGTCAGATATCTGACTGATGATACTCTACCAAGTTCCAGTGCTGCATCTCTTCCAGTGACCAGAAGAAGGGATGCAGACAAGTTCTCTCTCATAGCAGTGACAAAGCCGACAAATGGAGGTCTCCAGTCAGTTCAGGCACCAGACTGTAATGGCACACCTGGGTCTGCAAAAATTCTGCGACCATCATCCAAAATAAAACTGGACCTGAAAGAGACAGAATTGAATGAGCACGATGGGACACGTATCATCTGCATGAAAAAAAAATGTTGAGATGTGGAATGATATCATTCATCACCATGGTAATCAAGTCAACATATGTGACAGACCAGAGTTCCAAATTGCTAATGAAAGAAAATGGGGACTTGCGTGGAAGCATACAATGATGTGTAAAAACTGCAGCTTTAAGTCACCAGAGTATAAGTTGTATGAGGAGATAAAAAGAAATCAACCTGGGCCAAATCCTGCTGCTGTAAATATGATGTTTCAAGCTGGACTACAAAATACACCAATGAGCAAAACACCAGGGCTAGATACTTTCTTGCAGCCACTGACATTCTGCCAACTAGCAGAACATCTATGCAAAGGGCCTCCAACACTGTAGGCAAAGCAGCTGTGAAGCTCAATGAAATGGACATGATAGACAAACTGAAATTAGTCAAACAGATTAATGTCATGTGTGGTGTTCAGCATCCGGAGCAAATCAATGTTGCTTTTGACGCCAGATACAATGCCATTAGATTTGGACATGAAAAGAAACCTGGTCAAAGTTCATGGCAAGCTGTTGGAATTGCCTGCGAAACTCTTACAGAAAAGCAATACATTGTGGGGACTACAGTAGAAAAGAAGCTGTGTTGGACTGGAGCATGGCTGAAGGGGAAAGGTTTTGATGTGCAATGTAAAGGAGGCCATGTTGACTGCACAGTAAATCTGCCACCAGCTGCACCACATTCAAAGTATGAAATGGCAAGAGAAATGGGAAAAAAGTTTGTGCTGCAAGAGATTCTCATTTGACATGCAACAACAGATGGAGATGCACAGGCTGCTGCTGGCTTCCAAGATGATTACAACATTCTGCATCCAACGTGGGAAGTAGAAAGACTGTCGGAGCCCGTCCATTTGGGTCGTTTACAGTTCAAATGGTGTAATTCTGCAATATTTAGTGAAAACATGTTTCCAGGAATAAGAACAAGAGAAGAAAAAAGGCTCAAACAGAAAATTTTCAGGAAAGACATTAAAGCACGCTGCAGTTTGATCTTCAAGCAACTGATGGAGGACAATAGTGGTGATGTTACAAATATTAAATGTCAACTTCCCCAAGTACTGGATGCCACTCTGCGCTGTTATTCAAGGACTGCTCAAAATGCCGGTATTATTCAAAGGTCTGTTGGGGAGGAAGTACTAGCAGCTGGTGGATTCGATCAGCATACCTGGGCCTTCATCAAGTGACTCATCTTAACATGACAGAAAATGATCAGAATATCCTGCTAGAAGTTCAGAAAATGAAACTCTCCTGTTATGTTGTAGATAGATTGCGACTGAACACAAACACACAGAAATGTGAGGCTGTGAACAGATCAATCAGTGTTTCATTACCTAAAAATGGGACCTATTCCAGAAACTTTGAGGCAAGAGTGCATACAACAATACAAAGACTCAATAACAGCCTGGGATCATCACTGAAAAGAAAAGTGACACACTTGGGAGGGAAATTTTCAACAAGGACTCTGAGATCACTGGAGACAATGGATAAAGACTGCACTTACCATCAGTTGTATCAAAAGTGTCCATAAACCAGGCAACGTATTCTAGCAAGACGAGGAAATATGATACAGGCCCATCTGAGGTACAGGACTCAGCAAGGCAATAGGAAGTCTGACTACTGCAAGGGACTGCTAGACACCAAGGGCGATCACTCCTATGCACAGGTTTAGCAGGAGCCAGTGGACACTGCAGATAGAAAAGATTATCTTAATTCCATGTGCAAAATGACACTGCTCAAAGACACCATGAATAACACATGCTACAGAAGGGAAAACTGTAGTGGGGAAATCTGTAGGTAACACAATGCATGTTATAAGCAGTTGTGGTACTTACTACCACCTGATGAGACCTATGGAGAGATCGAAACAGTTTTCTCTGAATATGAAGACACAAATAAAGAAATTAAAAAGCAAAATTACTAAATTCTAAAATAAAATAACATTAAATGTCTTACTAGCTGAATGAATGAATGAATTGAAGGAAGGAAGGAAAGAAGGAAGGAAATAATGTTTTTAAGCCAGCACTGTCATACCAGCATGGTCTACTAAAATAAAGACCACTTTCTTTTCTCCTTCTTACTCAAAACATGCATCCATCCATATTCTGTAATCACTATTATGTGCTGGGACTGAATTTAAAAATATTTTCGCTGACAGGCTTTGAAAAGAATCCTCCATTGCAACGTTTTTATGGTTTAGGAATACATTGCTGCTAATAATAATGAATGTCATCTCCAAGAGATACCATTTCTGTCAAATTATGGTGAGAAAAATCATTTTCAAATTATTTTGAAAAAAATGAATTAAATTTTTTTAAAAAATAAAATGTTTAAAATTTTAATTATATTTTCTACTTGTTACAGTCAATTTACACAAGGTGTGAAAATTTCATGTGTCTATCATTAATGATAACAATTTTACAGCAATTTAAAGTTTAGTCAACACTGCCCTGACAGGCCATAGAACACAATGAATTTTATTATATATTCCCTACATTTGTTTCTTAGTACTGAACTTTCCACTGTGTGACAATCAATACAAATCATATGTTAATCAAACATACCTTCAAAGATGACTTCACGGCGATGTTCTTGTCAAAGGTTCACCCGCATTTTTTTGGGAAAGACTGGATTGTAAACAAAGCACCACGCAATGGAACACAGATTTCACTTCCGGATCATCACCAAGGCCTTATTACTCACTGTGCACTGTCGCCGAAATACACACAGACAACCACACCATAAGCTCATATTCTCAAGAATAAACAATTACCTTTAAATCCCTACCAAAAATGTACAAATAAACTCTTCTATCACCACCAAAATGAGAGAGGAAAAAATGTTCTAAAAATAGACTAGAGATACATTCGTGGTTAATGAACTGGAAGTACTAATTGTGACCCGATGCCTGACATGGTCAGACAATTTCACCTCCATGGACAAAACTTCCATCCGTGATCAAATCAATGTCTCTTAAATACTGCTGCCATGTTTTAAGGAATTTCATCCTTGAATAGGACAGTTACAGGCTTTTATCTGACACCACTGTAACACAAGCACAAGCCATTTCCAAATGGTCGAATGTCAAAAATGCACTAAACTTAAAGTTTAATTGTGATTTTACTAATCAAGCTAAACACTTCAAATAAACTGTAATTAATTTTTAGTCCTAACACCAGTCTGGAAAGTACTAGAAATTAAACTTGACTGTTAAACTTTCCTAGAAAATTCAATTTTAAAAAATGATACATATTTTTATATAAAACTTAAATTTAACTTAAATTTTAATGAAAATGTAAAACCTGAAGTTGACAAATTTTATTCTGTGGCAAAGTCTCTAGATTCCTTTATCATGAACATTAATGGTTTTTCGTATTAGGTGTGAAGTAATTAAACCATGGCCTTTCAATCAAAGGTAACATCTGAAATCTGGTAGCATCTAAATACGCAAGCTAGGGGTACTAACCAAGTACATGACATCATTTTCAGCCATGAAGGAGAGGAGCCCTCATATGTTTGGCTTCCAATAGCATTGAGGAGTTGATGTAGTTCTCTGAAACTAAGCTAGCACGCCTTTTCCTAGTTATATAGGTGAGAGAGAGAGAGAGAGAGAGAGAGAGAGAGAGAGAGAGAGAGAGAGAGAGAGAGAGAGAGAGAGAGAGAGAGAGA
>JAECUM010044159.1:0-13061 GCA_016617855.1 Megalonaias nervosa | reverse complement strand
GCTGCATGGACTATGCTTGTGACATTCTTCTTAGCGGCATCATAGATCTGCTTATGAATAGTGAGTCTGGTGGAAAGCCAAAGCCTCTCAGCTTTATGGCGGTCTCTTTTAGCAGTGCGAAGCTGGTCCCTAACACTGCTATACCACGGAGAACACTTCTGAATTGCTACTCTGCACTTGGTTGCTGGGGCATGTTTGTCGAGCAATGAACGCAGGCAGTTATCAAGTTGTTCTGCTGTAGTGGGTAAGCTAGTTGTTAGGTTTGCTTGGATGTCATGCATTAGTTTGGTTCTGTTTATCATACGGAGGTTTCTCTTAGTAGCGAATAAAGGTGGAGGGTTAGGGACTGATACGTCAAGATGGCATATAATGCAGAGGTGATCTGATGAAAGTTCGTGGGACACCAGGGAGGACTGAAGAATATTATCATCAGGTCTGTAAAGAATCCAGTCTAATATGTGACCATGTTTATGGGTGGGTTGGCTAACTGACTGTTTGAGGTTGAAAACGTGGATGGAATCTAGGAGTTTCGATGTGCATGGGTTTCCAGGACAGTCAAAGTGAAAGTTAAAATCTCCAAGAATAATCAGGTTGCCACCTATCGAATTTCCATACTCCAGGAGATTCGGAAACTGCTCCAAAAAGAGAGATTCTGTCAGCTTGTTTTTCTACTAGGAGGAGGGCGGTAGAGGCAGAAAAAGTGGACTGACCTTTGTTCCAGTGTGAGTGTAGTTTGGACTAGTTCAAACGATGTGTGGTCGAAATTGAAAGTTGTTGTGTAGTTAAGACGGTTGATCAAGGAGGTCTTTGCGATGACAGCAATTCCACCTCCGCGAGAGTGGCGGGGGAACGACTTGATGGAGTAACCGGTGGGTGTTAGATCCACGCACTTGGGTTCATCGCCTGATGTTTTTAGCCATGTTTCCGTCAGGAAAAAGACGTCGATATTCTGGTCGTTGATAAAATTAACTATTTCTGTGCGCTTTTCCGATGGTCCTACTGATTGGGCATTGAATAATGCGATGCGCAGTGGTATCTCTTCGATAGCTGACACAAAGGTTGACGATTTAATTGGAATTTGGATTAGGTTGTCTAAATTAACGGCCGAATTTTTAAATTTCTGCGCCGGAAAGGGCGAAAGGGAGATAACTGGAATTCTTCTTCCTGTTCTACGCCGGCCGGCTTTGAAACAACGCTTCTTTTTTCGCTTCCGTTTACAGTTATGGAATGATGAATGTAGTCCCAGGTCGTTTAGTCTAGTGCACAATGTAGTGTGGAGAGCCAAGGAGTGGCCATTTAACGCAATTAATGAGGGTCCATCATAGCATAAACGGGTGGACTGGCGAGTATCACGTGATGCCGGTTTGTTCGATAGCAAAGGAAGCCGCAACAGTGGAGCAAGACAGCTGAGAAAAAGTCTAATTTTTCTCGTTTCCAATACAAGAAGATGAAGAAACACATTCGAAAAGAACAGCCAGTGCATGATGAACACAATAACGCAGACGAAGACAGACAACAAGCACACAGATCATGAAAACGGCACAAAAATCCGGACAGCTGCCTCAAGCCGGTTAAGCGATAGCGGCCATCTTGAATTCCAAGAATTCACTCGTGCTGAGGCACAAGAGATGCTCCAAATCTAGTTCGTCGTCTAGGTAACCTTTACAAGCATAACATAACTGTTCGGTCATTTAATATAAGATCAAAGGAGAAACAATTTCTCTCAAATGCACATTACCGTTATTTTGTAGATGCAATGGTCCATTTTTACACAAAGATGGTTAGTCGGTAAGTTTGCAGGTTTTTCATATCTATTTTGATAAAAAGGATTTCCATGCAGGATTTTCATATCTATGTTGATAAAAAGGATTTCCATGCAGGATTTTCATATCTATTTTTATAATAAGGATTTCCATGTATGACTTTTATATCTAGTTTTATAAAAATGATTTCCATGCAGGATTTTCATATATGTTTTGATAAAAACGATTTTCATGCTGGAGTTTTATATATAGTTTATAAAAAGGATTTCCATGCAGGATTTTCATATCTAGTTTGATAAGAAGGATTTCCATGCAGGTTTTTCATATCAATTTTGATAAAAAGGATTTCGATGCAGGAATTTCATATTTATTTTGATATAAAAGGATTTCCTGCAGGATTTTTATATCTATTTTGACAAAACGGATATCCATGCACGATTTCTATATCTCTTTTGATAATAAGGATTTCCACGCAGGATTTTTTTTAGATCTATTTTGATAATAAAAACGATTTCCATGCAGGATCTTTAAATCTAGTTTGATAAATGGGATTTCCATTCCGGAGTTTCATATCTATTTTGATGAAAAAGAATCTCCGTGGAGGATTTTCATATCTAGTTTAATAAAAAGGAGTTCCTTGCATGATTTTTCATATCTAGTTTGATATACAAAAAAGGATTTCCATGCGGGATGTTTATATATTTTTGTATAAAAACGATTTCCATGCAGGAATTTCATATCTATTTTGATAAAAGGATTTTCATATTGGATTTGACTATTATCGTGTAGATAATATATTCATTGAAATAGTTTTCTTTCAAGATTGCTCATCAATTTAACTTAAGATGATTATGATTGGGTTTGTTAACTATTTCACTTGAACATGACTTCATATTTTGTCGGCCTCGTGTCAGGATAATGTGACTGGGTGGGACATCATGTCACATGTCTGCGGCATGATACCCCAGTTGTAGACATCACTATAAACTGCCACACTGCAGTCATCGTCGCGATATGACTGAAAAATTGTTAAAGCTACGTAACAAATCCAAATCACACACACACACACACACACACACACACACACACACACACACACACACACACACTTCTAAAAAATGTCTTGTGCTTTACGTACTCATGAGCTTACTCCTGTGCCAACTCTGCATACACATGAACGTATTCTAGACAGGCACGTGCCAACTTTGCATGCACATGAACTTATTCTAGATAGACATGTGCCTTCTTTGCATGCACATGAACTTATTCTAGATAGGTATGTGCCAACTTTGCATGCATTAACTTTGCATGCACATGAACTTATTCTAGATAGGCATGTGCCAACTTTGCATGCACATGAATTTATTCTAGATAGGAATGTGCCAACTTTGCATGTACATGAACTTATTCTAGATACTCCTGTGCCAAATTTGCATGCACATGAGCGTAATTTACATTTTCATGTGTTACGTCTACATACCCATTAACATAGACACACACTCTTGAGCTAGCTGCATATACATGTATTCATGAGCCAAGTCCGGATAACAGTGAGTTAACTCCAAATACTCATGAGCTAAATCTACACATTCAACAGCTTAAACAATTCTCCCATTAGCTAATTCTAGATTATTCATGAGCTAACTCTGTAAACACATTCGCTAACTACATATCCATCTGCTTACTGTACACACCTATAAGATAGGTCTACTGATTCGTGAGTTATCTCTACATACCCATGAACTAACTCCATACATCCATGAACAGCCTCATCATAGTAGTGTGCGAACTCTTCAAACCATGAGCTAAATCCACAAACGCATGAAATACCATTGTACACCCATAAACTAGCTCTGCACACATGAGTTAAATCTAAATAATCCTGAGATAGCTCAAAGCTACCTCTCAACATCCACGATCTTACTCCACACACGTATGAGCTGCCTCCTTAAACTCACGTCTGCATACACATGAGCTAAATCCACATACCCCAGAATCAAATCCACGTGTACATGAGCTATATCTACATAACCACGAGATAACACCAGACAATTATGAGCTAATTCCTTAAACTCATGAGCTAAATCTTCATACTTCAGAGCAAGTACTTCAAGAAAGAGAAATTTACATTTAACCCAATCTCTTGTAAGAAGATATAGTTTTCATATATATTCTAATCTTTCTTCTTTGCGTTCATAAAACGGTTGCTGGAGTAAAATATTTTAAAAGTCAGCATACATAGAATTTGAAGATAAGATCATCATCAATGACAAGAGACTGGTAATGATAATATATCTGATACATGTATAAAGAGTGTTCGCATAAATTTAGTAATTGTATATAAAGCATTCCATGTTTACATCTTCTAGAGGTGTTAGGCAGTACTGTTGTTGTGTACACTGACATGTGTTGGTATTATTTGTTTTGCAATAGATTGTGATTTCAGTACCTTTGTGTCATGTTTCCAAAACCCCTTTGATATCGAGGAGATTTCCTGACTGATATTTTTCCACTAAGCCTAAATGTTACTTGATGCTGAAGGTGAGCTACCGCTACAATATCTTTTTGGCAAATGGTTATGATAGGTGTGACTAACAAGGAAAAACCGAAAGTCATTCATACGATATGCAACATACTTTATCTACAAGGTATTTATAACTTTTGATTTTTGTAGATTGTGTCATTCAGTCTCGTGGCTTTCTACCGATGTGATCAGGTTGTATGTAGCTCAGGTGGAAAAATCATTTCTCACCCATAAACGATATCTCAATAAAATTGATTTATCTGTTCACGACAGCATAAACCTACTGAAAAGTTTTGCAGATTGTATAGAACCTGGAACAGGGATATAGTTTAACACTGGTAAAACATGCTTATTTGACCTTGATTTGACTTAATACAATAATCCGGTTATGACATTGTGTGTACGTCACACCCTTCCTGGCAAACAGTCTGCTGGAAAAGACCGTCTTAATTTGCCTGTTAAGTATCGTTTCATTTCATTTCACTGCTATAAGATTATGCGTAGGGCACGCACTATGGTCGCGGAAGTATATATCACTAATTTATACGTATCGTATGACCGTTGAGTATAACCCATTCTCTTGTACGTCTCTGTATTTGCAGACTTCGTCCTAATTATGTCACGAAAACATTAGAGTACAATCGCATCTCTAGGCATTAGGTCAATATATCTATATGTGGCATCATTTGCTTATATCCTTCATTATTTTTATAGACTAATTATTTATTTGTTCTTTCTTTTCATCCTTTTCACAGTTTTCTGATTGTAATAAAATTTCTCTTTATATTTTAAGTTATTGTATTATGTAAACTTCTACAAGAGAAAAAAGATCATGGTCTATACCCCTATTACATGAACATGAAATATAACAAACTCAAGATGCTCATTGTATTTGTATTTTGTAAAAGACATGCAGTCCTTCTGATTTTAAGGTACATCATTATCAGGATATAATATATATGTATGTATGTTTTTATGTATGTATGTATGTATGTATGTGTGTGTGTGTATGTATGTATGTATGTATGTATGTATGTATGTATGTATGTATGTATGTAATGAAGAACAGAGAGAGTGATAGAGACAAAAAGTTTTATTCCTTCATTTTCCAGAGATTTTATGATAATTTAAAGAAATACAATGTAATACATAAAAACAATGAAATTGGAAATTCAACACTCATGAAGCCCTATGATTTAATTTTCAATTGAACATTAGCAAACTATAAATACATGCAAATGGCTAAAGTGGAAACTCTTCAAGTATACATAAGATACCGTTTAAAGTAAAGTCAATATATTGAATTCAAATGACTCACTGGGATGAAAATGACTATTTGACACAATACCATAAATTTCACATTAGTAGAACCTCCCAAGAACGTCTTCAGCTAGCTGAAAACAATTTAAGCGTATAATAAAATATAATAAAATTATAATGTAAAAAAAATGTCCTTATGTATTTTTAAACAATCTTTGCTCATAAGATACGAAGTGACAAAGCAAAGCCGTTCTTTGTCCACGTCTATTGAATAAGATGGGTCGGGAAGTAAATTGGTTGTCCAAAATATCTCATTTATTTCACTTTAAGCCTATCCCATTCATCACAAACCGGGAAAGTGAAAGAGTTTTATTGCCGTGTCCCCGCCATAAATATCTGCAGAATTCGACAACTTTCAACTGGGCTTAGTTCATCGATGGCGAAGCTTAAAAACCTACCCGGCGGTGGTAGAATCGCCGTCAAAATAGTATGTGGTTTTACAACACAAATTTATCATGGGTCTTTATCGCAGCAAAAAATCGGTAAAACATTAAAGCCAAAACCATCTATTAAAAATATTGGACAATACGGGTATGGGCTAAGGGACAATATTGCGTTATTCAAGAATTCAGTGTTATCTAGCTAAATCGTCAAATATCACCTGTTTGATCAAAGAAAGGTACTGGACAGGCGTTGTAAATGTCAAGCAATTACATAGGTGGTCAGCAAATAGCCAGTGTCCATTGACTTTTAAAAGTCGTATTGGCCCTAGGGAAAATTTTGGTGATAAAGAGATAGGGCGTTTTTACGACCGAATCTAGAGCGACGGTATCTAAACAAAGTTGCTCCCATGTTCACCTTTACAACGTTTTAAGGATCTATTAAATCGTCCACAGGAGTGTGGGGATGTTTTTAAAGTCGTTAAAATTAACACTTTTTGCGTGATTTAGAACCACTAACTGTCTTGGATAGTTTAGATAAATCTAAGAAGAGTTAGCGCTAAGAAAGCTACTACCACAGTACTGATATAAAAAAAGACAACATACTGCAAAATTTATTGATTTCATTTGCATTTCTTAACACGCATTTATTGTAAGTTTGATTAACTGAGTTAAATTCACCTATAGCCGTTCTAAAAGTATTGCACTGAAAGAAAATGATAATGATTCAGATCAGAGGTCTAAATTTCTATTGATGGCAATGATTTGTTATGAATTAGAACTGTTTTTATAATTGATGGTATAATTGATTCGTAGAATATGGATATACTTCGATGTTAATAGAAATCTAAATGT
Organism: Megalonaias nervosa; assembly: GCA_016617855.1. Taxonomy (NCBI): domain Eukaryota; kingdom Metazoa; phylum Mollusca; class Bivalvia; order Unionida; family Unionidae; genus Megalonaias; species Megalonaias nervosa. Next base: position 6,219 of record JAECUM010044159.1, on the reverse strand, counting down.
TAGAAAGCAAAATTTCTACAAATACAAGGATAAAATTTCTAACATATATAAGGATAAAAGTTTACATTTGAAATACATCATATAATAAGTTATAGGCAATACAATGAATAAATAATACTCACTGAGGTAATTATGATGCCGAACTTACTACAAAATATATAATTTATTAAGATTCCAAATTTGTTTGTATAAACTGTAAACACATATGTTACATGTAAGTCGTGGTCTTACTGGTTTTCTTATTTAACCATCTGGCTATAGGAATCTTGGTTCGTTTTCATTTCTACCTGTCTGACTACAGAAACCTAGTTTAATAAGGCCTTACTATCAACGTTTCAAGTTGTCCTTTTTACATGGTTTGAAAAGTGTCAATGGCTTCAACATTAAATTCATTCTATCCAACTGCTTTGTACATAGATCAGAATTAAATTCTGAATCAACTCAAGTGTCGACAAATTAAACAAATGATGCTTTAGTTATGACATTAATGCATTACAATATACGTTAAATTCAACAGATACGAAGAGGTAAAGAATCTGGAGTTGGTTTATCCGATAATTTATTAAGTTATTCGTTCATTCATTTTTCTGTTTACTTGTATTTGCTAGTTTTGTAGACATAACGTCTTCTTTTCAAATACTTTTCATCCTCGCACATATTATGAATGATACGATCACGATTGCCTCTGACAAGTAAGCCAGAAATAATCAATGACGGAATAAGAAAAATAGCAATATCTAATCAATTTATATACTATATATTTCATATGTCATTAAAAAACATACAAGAAAAATAGCTTAATAACTGACTAACAGAGATGAAATATGGGAAGGGAGGGAAATAAATGGTAAACATACGTAAGCGAATTTTAAGTATTTTATTTATTAATATCTTATTGTTTTCCTTTAGGTAATATTCTACATAGACTGCAGTTGTGTTGAAACTACGATGTTACTAATTCATGAAAGTATAAATAAACGGGACTATTATATCATAAAGTAATATACAACCTGAAATGAATTATAGCAATATGTAATTATTATCAGGTTTAGATCTGAAGACATATAGTATTGTAAAATTCTTACCCTGCATAGTGATACTTACTCATACATTAAAACTAATTAAGCAATATTATTAAAATAAAATAAACTTCTGTTTAAAAAATATTTTAAAGTGTTGAACTTTCTATCTTAAATTTGGAAAACGCTATTTAACAGAACAGTTGAGGAAATATATAGAAACAATGAAACAAAAATAATAAATAAATATAAAGGTAAATAAATAAGTAGATAAATAAATAAATAAATAAACAAACAGTATTTGTAGCTTACAATCCAAAACAAGTTACTATAAACGTCACGACTTTCTCTGACATGAAACAAGAGGATTGTAACGTATGTTTTTTGTTTTTTTTTATTATAAAAATAGGGTACATAAAAATCCCACATCGTTGAATAATATCACTAATACTTTTTCCAATTTTAGTAATTTATTGTTCGAGTAAATTGCATGCTATATTGAAATTTAAATCCGTTTAAATTTACGAGATCAAATGAAATCAGATAGAATGATATATCCATAAAAAGATACCTGGCGGGGCAGCTAAATATGGAGCAGATCTCGGTTTTATGACCTGGACCTCTTCATTCAGTTCAAACGATAATTGGTTGAAAACATCGTAGCTATGATAATACAGCTGTCTGAATAGAATCTTACGGACGACTGAGAACCAATACACCATGATTAAAACAGACGGATAAATAGATCGGAGGGAAAACAACAGACGACAGAGTAAAACGAACGTTGGGATACAAACAGGCACTTACCTAAATATACAAAGAGTCTTCAATGAAACGATTGTAAAACTTCATACGTATTGATCTTGTTACGCCTGGAAGCTATAAAAAGGGATGTCAAATTTACGTCATAAAGATCCCATCGTTATCTTGCCAAATCTGAGGTTTGCATTATTGAAAAATTGTATCAAAGGTCACGTGACGAGGCTGAGAGCACGTTGATTGGCCGACAGTGAAAGTCACATGGATTTCATGTACCATGAAATGCCTAGATCGCACAGTGGGTGGACACGGAATGGGTTTTTATGTTCATAGAAGTCGTAAGGAAGCACAAATCATTGCCACAGTTGTAAACATATAGTACGGATAGTAATGAGTACGTATTATAGTAATATATTACCGGCACATATGCCGCCTAACACAGGGCAGACAGACGTTTACTATGGAAACGAAGGAAAGTTGGATCCCGGACACAGTTTTCATAGTGCAAACCAAAATATGTGTTATGAGAGTGAAAACCACAATTCATATCACCATGGAAATTATCAAAGTTATCAGCAACAGTATGACAGGCTAGATTCAGTTTCTGGAAATAATCGTTTAACGTCGCTACCCACGAAACAAGGGAGTCCTTACTGTAATAACAACTCATATTATCAATACCCAAATTATCACAATTTTCACAATTATTCTGAACAGATTTCAACAAATACGGGGCAGTTTAATTCCAATGAAAGAGTTATTGGAAATAGACCAAATCCATTAAAAACTGAAGAGAACTGTATACCTACACCACCTCCCAATTTTTCAACACACGAACAAAGTTATACGAACAATCATACAATGACTAATACGGGGATTTCACCCCCTGGACTTTCACCAAACGATTTAGGGCACCCAAATATGACAACTAGTCCCGGAATACAGCCAGCATGCAATGGTTTCATGCACCAAGGAATGGGGGTCTATCCCTGGATGCGGCAGATCAATGGAGGTAAATATATGAATATTGTTAAAAATCAAATGAAAATAGTAAAATCATATTATCTTTTAGTAGCTATAAGCACTCTTTCATATTAATGCATGCAGATTATTTGTATTATTATTATTATTATTATTATTATTATTATTATTATTATTATTATTAGCAGTATTAGTAGTAGTAGTAGAAGTAGAAGTAGTAGTAGTAGTAGTAGTAGTAGTGGTAGTAGTAGTAGTAGTAGTAGCAGCAGTAGTAGTAGTAGTAGTAGTAGTAGTATATTATTAGCCACCACCACTTCCTCCTTCTCTTCTTCCTCCTCCTCCTCTTCATCATCATCACACTTAATGATTTCTATCCTCACAATCATAACTTCTATTGCCTACTATGTATTCTAAGGGTAAAAATTTACCAATAATTACTTTGTTGTTAATACTTACATTATGGATTATTATCATCGACTCCATTCACTTTACAACTTTGTTTTTACTTCACTTAGGCAAAAAATGAATGCCGGCTATTTCACCAGTATTAAGTTCGCGTTACCGACGATAATGAGGTTGTTTATTTCCAAATACCTTATTTTATTATGTATCTATTTCCAGAGTCCATTATAGGGTTGAGCTTTACACTTTAGATTCAATATCCGAATAAAACTAAGCATTATTTTATGCAATCATTGCGTCACATTCAAAACAAATTGTTCGTTTGTCTTCTTTTATTATTCTGTTATTTTTCAAATAAATGTTCATGAAGTGATCTCCTATTACAAACTATACTGATACTTACGCGCTTACTATTGTAACTACTGCTACTCATAAAATTAATACTGTAAGTCACACCACCATTTTTGTACAGGCATAGAAGACGAGTTTCACATCGCTCTTAAATGTCCCATATATTGTCATTTTTTAGAATTGACTATATACATGCATGCGTACGCTGTAATGCAAATCACATAATGTATTATAACTTTATGCAGAGAATCTATGAAAAGTTACTGTGTTAATCGTACAATTGTTGTTTCTTAGTTGTATATTTTTTTTTATACATGCATGTCATTTGGCAAAGTGGCCTACGTTTCATATGTTATTATACTTATTGTACTTCATTTGATTGTTGTACTTTTTATACTGGTTATTATAATACTTTTTATACTTACAGATATTATTATTATTATTATTATTATTATTATTATTATTATTATTATTATTATTATTATTATTTACTTTATTTCTGTTGCTATTTACAGTTATTTCTAGCAACATCGCTATCACTATTATTATAAGCACATTAAACGCCACAACTACAACTACTACTGCCATTACAACCAATGTCACCATCATTATTGCTACTACAAATCACTACAACCGCTGCCACTACTAGTGCTAGTATTACTACTACTACTATTACTAACACTACTACTGCTACTACTACTACTACTACCACAAGCAATATCACTATTACTGTTTCCATTCGAGTTACTTTTAAAAAGTCATCCTGTTCGCAGAGCCAGATATATTTCAAGAACTGACGACCTAAATCAATATTATCTCACCGCCCCTCTCTGTGCCACCTTCTTCAACAAAACTGAAGACAGTTAGATACACTAAATCAACCTAATCTCATATTTATAGCTTCTAAATGGCTTCCGCTTGTGGGCAGGACCTTTTGTTTTGAAGCTCTCTATTCCAAATTGGGCCGTGCAAAACGTAAGGTTTCTCGACTTTTGAAGTTGACTTCTCGTTCGAGGTCAGGAATCAATTTAAAAATTCGCGTGACCGGAATTTTAACATGGGTGCTTCTTTTCAACAAGTCTTTTTCTGTCCCCGTTTCTTCCTCAAAAGAACCGTGTAATCAGCCGTGTTCTTTTCGCACTCGATTTATCAAATTGAGTCTCCCTTTCATAACAAATTTGCCTGTACCGTAAATAAAAGTAAATCTGGCCTATTTCATTCCGACATGAAGAAACAAAGCAACATTTAATCTATAGACCTGTTATTTGCGGCATGTCGGTTTTGGAATAGCCGTCAAAATTCAGAGATAAAACTTTAAAAGTCTAATGCAGAAATAATAGATGCATAAAAACTAGTTTCGTTTGCAAGCACACATACTTTCATTCACACACACACACACACACACACACACACACACACACACACACACACACACACACACACACACACACACACACACACACACACACATTATTTACAAACAAACACACACATACTATCATTAGGAGTGAGAAAGAGTGTATAAATGAAACATTTTTCGTTTTCTGAAAGAGAAATAAAATTCTTTACATTGTCTCATCAGCTATTTCCCTGCGTGCATAAATCATATTCAGCTTCAATCAATGATTTTTTTGTGGCCGTAATTTTGTTTGCATATTTCAGCTGTTGGTACATACTATCAATGGGTTATAGATTTAAAAAAACAAAGTAAATTTATTTTGCATTTACTACAACCGTTGCATGGTGTAAAAGTAAAATCGAAATGTTCCCTAGTTGAATATCAATTAATTTCTATATAGTTTCAGAGGATCATCTGTGCCATAACGATGCCTAATTCCTTCAGGGAACGCCAATAATAATAATAACAATAATAATAATAATAATAATAATAATAATAATAATAATAATAATAATAATAATAATAATAATAATAATAATATTATTATTATTATTATTATTATTATTATTATTATTATTATTATTATTATTATTATTATTATTATTATTATTAGCTCAATCAGTTTGGTTCCTTTAACTTTAGGCCCGCTTTGCATTTTGTCCTGAAGTGTCATTAATAATTTCTACTTTTTCTTTTTCTCTGGTGTTTGGTATCAAATTGATGGAGTCACTTAAAATATAAAATAACCGTATACGAACGTGGCATATTTGATATCACTTCTTCCAGCTTAGCCGGTCTATCATATTTATAAAAAAATATTTAAAAAATATTGCACCTTTTACATTCGTTTTTTATTTTCTTATTTGATAGCTTAAATCGCCTGGAGTATAGGCAAACTATATATGGTCAATTAAAATGGGAGACTCTTTAACGGTTCTAAATGTAAGCAGTGAGTAACAACGAACATACTTTTCTTTCTCAGTAGTTTTTGTTTTTTGTTTTTGTTTTAGATTTTTCTTGTTTGTTGTTTAACTCATAAGCATATGCAGTTTAAAAATTACTCGGTATATTTATGATTGACGGTATCGAATCATGTAATGTGTCGGTTGGAATTCTCCACCCCAACCCCCAAAGTGATACCATTTTTAATCAAACTGTAGCAAATACAAGTTAGAATTGTGGTAATCGCAGATTAACCCATTAATCTCCATGTGATAAAAAAATAAAGAAATTTTTATAAGACATTTATTTATTGCTGTTTATTACCTGTTGGTTTATTTCTTCCTGTCATGAACCTGTGATATATAT
>JAECUM010044158.1:0-18008 GCA_016617855.1 Megalonaias nervosa | reverse complement strand
TGAACCACTGAAAGAATTTAAAAGATTGATCAGACTGCAGCCAGATAAGATGCACTGTGAGATAATACGTGAAATAATTCCAGAAACTCCGATGAATGATTTTTGGAATTTATGGAAGCCTACTGATTTGATAGTCGCAAGTCGGAAGATAGTTCGTGATACACTCCAAGAGAAATTATTTCTGTTACACAAGGAAAGATTTTCGGATTTGCCAGTGCCGCTTTGTTATCGCCAAGCTGATACACGAAAACAAAATATTAAGGTCGATATTCCAGGAAAGAATGAGAAACAAAAACGCGTTCTTAATGATATTGTTGTTGATGTGAATGCCGTTGAAAGCGCATTAACGATGGATGCTAGGATACGCTATAACGATTCACTCGTCACAGGGATTAACTATTTTTGATACAAATATCTGGATTGTCGATGATCGGATCGAATGGTCAAATTTAGTTTATCTAGCGGTGTCGAGAGTCAGAAAAATATCTCAGCTGAAGAGAGTTTTAATAGATCGCGTGATGACCGAGGAAATAACTGATATAAACATTAAAGATGTTGTCAAGAAAAAATTAGTTATTTATCAGGAATCTGACAAAAAAATAAACGTGACTTTGATCTCGATATTGATTTTATCATGACACTGAAACAACAACAGAATAATCATTGTGCGAGCTGTAATACAATAATGTCATGGCAGTATTCGAATAATAATCCAAAACAATTCACCGTAGATAGAATTAATAGTAATCTTGGTCACACACGTGAAAATGTGATATTGACCTGTCTTGAGTGTAATCGACGTAGGGGTGCTATTGTTCTGCTTTTACAGAAGTGAAGGCGGCGGTAATTGTGTATCGTCAGGAATTACTTGTAATTGTTCATGTACAAATCCACGCTGAGGAGCAATTGAATTTAGTCTGAAGATTGCAGGTCTACCCGTGGATCTTACCACGCTGAAAATTTTATGTGTGGTCACACTTCAAATAGGATCAGTTGCTCTTTTTTACCACCTTCAAGTTCACCGGGTTCATATAAATATCATACAGTCACATTACCCAATACTGGTTGTTTTGAGAAAGATTCACGTCGTTGTATTGGTATGTTTGCTTGTGATCGCGCTGATGGGTTTCATGGAAGTTGCACGAGTAATTTCATTATTTAACGCAGCTATCACATTTGGTAGTCTCGCAACCCATTCACGAGATCTTTTATCCCCGGACTTAAGGTCAGTGGATATTTCCTTTGCATATTGATATCCAAATAATCTCTCAGCAAGTGTTCGATTAAATCGTTCAACAATTGCCTGATCACGATGAATTGCGGTATGTCCTTTTCTGATTTTAACATTATGTTTTCATCAGAGATGATACTGTACCAAGAAATTCTTTGCCAGGATCAACCAGTAGTAGTTGTGGCCATCGCAAGGGTCCTCGTTGATAAATTCGTTCAAAAGCAGATGCAACTTCAGCTGCTGTTTTAGTTGATAATGGTTCTGCTTCTTTATATCTACTTGCAACGTCAACGACAATTAATGCGTATTTGTATGTGCGTGATTGACGTCTACGTGTTTTAATAGTATCATGAGGTAAAAACAAAATGTCTGCTTGATGAACTTCATTGGGAACACTGACATCAAAATGTTCGTACTGAATTTTTTTAGGTGGTGGTAGATAATTTGCCATATTGCCTGTCGTGCTAACCAATTTGCAACAACAAAACGTGTGACATTTGCTGCATCAGCAAGTTTACTAATCGTTGCTTTACCTCTCCAATATCCTCTTGGGCTATAATAAATCGATTCCATTATAATAGTTATCTATGATTAATTACCAGCCCCTAGCACTAGTTTACCTTTCATCGCAGATTTTACTAGGAAGCTCGCAAGTTTTTCTCTGAGAGATTTATTTTTTATGGACTTTAACGAGTGAATCAACTTCACATCTGCAATATGTCATTGTTGTAAATCTTTATTTTTATACGCAACATCATGAATGTGGCACGCCTGATCTATCGCATTTATTGGATACTTTACTGGTCTTGATTGGTCTCGTTCGTCAAGTCGGATATCAAGTCGGGTTCCAGGACCACAATAATTATATCCAGAAAGATGTTTTTCTCCTGGGTATTTAGCCCATGGAGTCCCTGGTAATTTTCCCAGTGATGCAGCAATATCACCGCCTGTCTTTGTACGAGACAAAATAAATTTGTATTTGCTTGTACCACATTTTACACACTTGCCTGTAAGTGCAAGCTTTTATTTTTTGTTCTTATTGTTGTTAATCCACTTGTAGGGGTGGATGCTCTGCATCGAACACAGTATAAATTCATATTATTTATTATATTTGTACAACATGGATGTCATTGATTTCTCAGCTACACGAAAGCAAGAGCCAATCAAGCATCATGCACGGTTACCAAATTCTATCACAGGAATTATAATAGGTCCATCTGGGTCTGGTAAGACGCAATTGTTGCTTAATCTGGTAATGAGTTGGTTGAAGTGGGATATGTTGTATTTGGTGGCACCATCCGTAGATGATCAGAGATGCTACGATGTGCTTAAAGATTTTAATGAAGAAGCGAAGTCGTTGGATGAAGATGATAATAATGATATTGTTGATTTTAACACCGATATTGATGAAGCTCCATCTGTGGATGATCTCGATGGACGAATTAATAATCTCATAGTATATGATAATGTGATGCTGGACAAACAATCAAATTCAGCTAGGATATTTTTGAGAGGTAGACACCAAATACTGACGTAATTTATGTTACACAGCGATATACATAAATACCTAAAGTGATCAGAGACAACTGCAATATTTTAGTTGTGTTTAATGGAGTCGATACACATACTCTGCGAAATATTCATCAGACTTGGTGTTCAGGGGATAAGGACATGATTAAGTTTAAAAACTTCTTTCAAAAGCGCACGCTACCCCACACGGATTTATCATGATAAATTTACATGATCCTCGGTCGAGGTATCGTGTAGGTCTTGATAAAATTTTCGGTTGAGAGACAGCAGCTGAGAGTGTGACGACCAACAGTGAATGGGCGATGAATAAACGAACACGCATAAAAAAAATGAAAACACATGCGTCAAAAATAAAGTAACAAAATGAGCTAACCCAATTGTAGAAATCTCGGTCGGTTAGAGGCTTCGGTTTAGCGTTATTGACCTTGTATTTTCAGCCTTTGTAGGAACCTTTATTTTTGCGAACAGACCCTGCTAAAAAAAAAGTGGTCTGTTCACCCTACCAACACTGGTAAAATTATATTGATGAACCAAAGTCAGGGAAATGGCGATCAGGGGCAATGACTCCTGTCAATGATGTCGTGGAGCAATGAAACTCAAAAACAAACTTTAAGGTCTCTGTATAAAGCTGAAAGCTCAGTTCACACCGTAAAGCTACGATTATGTATGAAGCATATAGGATTGGTCATGTAATAAATACAAAACTGAATTCGCCTTTTGTTGCGAGTTGGAGGAATGCGTTTGTCCTCGGATTTTATAGTAAATGTATGATTTGTAGGTAAATTGTAAGCAATGATAGAAGCCTTGTGGGTGGATCCAAGAATGAGAATGGGGGTGGGGAGTGGGGGGTAGGTGGGATTGCAGACAAAATAAATACATAAATAATTGCGATCCTATCCAAGCAATATTTGCGCCAAATCAGGTCCAATATTTACTATTTACGTCTATTTATGACAAAAATAAGACATTTTCGATTAACATGGGGGAAAGGGTATTTAATCACCATTTGTGCTTGTAACTTAAAGTGCTTCATCTCCTTGACACTGGGGCGCATCCAAAGGATGGGGTCCTGAATAAATCAATCAGTAAATAAACAAATAAACAAATAAATAAATCAATAAATAAATCAATAATTAAATAAATAAATAAATTTTTAAAACGTAGAAAAAAATCACTTAGCCGCTTTTTAATAGAAGAAATACGAAAAGTAAATTACAATTAATTAACTTGAGTATCTTCGTATCATAATTTAGCACTGATCCATTAAATATTTACACTTTTTCGGATTCCTGCCTCCGGCCTTTTCCCTGCAGCTGGCAATCGGATACATCTTAAATGTACAATGGACTTCTTTAACAAAATGGAGGCAATTTGCAAAGTGAAATTTTAATATTTCGTTGTTTTTCTTGCCATACATCCTTGACATAACCCTTTAATTCAACATTATTAAGCCTAATTTGCTTGAATTAATGTATTCGCTCACTCTCCCGTTTGTTTGTACCTCCTTAACGATTATAAGACGGAAAGCACCAAGGATATTGAAAAATGACAAAACTTAGTCATTTCAATCATCAATTTTTAATTTCTAAAAAGATTGTCACCAGGATATCCTTAACACTGTGAACTTAACTGCGTTTCAAACGAAAAGTAAGTTCTCAATGTAAACAAGGAAACAGACTGTTTACTGTCCTTGACTGGCTTCTAGAATAGTCCATTCCAGTAAAACTGTGTCGTCTACGTCAAAAATTTGCATTGCCTAGTTTTAATAGTTCAAAGACGAAATGAATAAATACAAAGGATAAACTGTTCCATACATGTGTTCAAAGAGTTGTAACTCCAGAATTTTCATAATTATTGCGATTATCAAAGACGGGCAGCTACATCACATCAGTTGCTTTAAAACATAGACCCGCCTATGCAAATATGGCGACAGTATTTCTAAAGAAACTACCGTTTGATTCGAAACTCTGGCCAGTTCACAGTGTTTGGCACCTCCTGGTGATAATCAGGTTAGAAATTAGAATTGATGAATGAAATGACTAAGTTTTTTTAATTTCTTATATCCATCATGTATTTTCTTGGGGGGGGGTAAATCGGGGGAGGTACTAACAAACGGGAAAGTGTGCGACCACTAAAGTAATTATTATTATATTATTTTGATTAGAAATATTTAAAATATTGTTACCTTTTCTCCCATTGTATATAGATTTTAAAGACCTTTTGTGCCAAATTGAACTTACTCGTACGCGCATTGTTATCATAATTCCTCTATTCATTTAATTACAGAATAGAAAAACTTTTTAATTTAAGAATCTATTTTCGTTATTCACACTAAATCATAAAATTTTACTGAAAGTTTTCCTAGTTGTTAAAAATATAAATTTGTAATTCGAAATAGCGACCGATTTTCTTTTCTTTTGGGGGGGGGGCCATCAAGGTCCCGTTTTGCAAAATGGGGGCTAAAAACTTTTGTTTTCGCCACGTGACGTTGTCTCATTAAACTATTTTAATGCCAATCCGAGGCCTGTATGAGAGACCGACCCCCAAGAAAGTACGCGGCCGATTTTTTTTGGGGGGGGGGAGGGCGGCCTCATCAAGGCCACGGGGGCAAAAAAAATGCTGTTTTAGCCAAGTAGTGCTGACTCATTATACTATCTAAAGGCCAATCCGAGGCTTGTATGTAAGCGGGGTTACTGTCCATGAAGGCCCCATTGTGAAAATGCGGTAATGCTGATTTGAGGCTAGCAAAAAGGAATGGTTGCGGCCAGGTTGACTGACGTTGAATATTTGTTGAATCTTAGGCAATTGTTATGGTTTATTTATTTTGTTGCGTGAACATACCCCCTAGCGAATCGCTAAGAGCGAAACAAAATTTAGAGATTCAGAGGGCTGTCCAGGCTGAATTTGTCAAATTTGTTAATATTGTAGTCAAGCACACATACACACCTCATGTGAACCCCGGGTGCTATAAAATGAACACCCACATTTTGGGTTCGGAAGGGGGGGGGGATCCAGATAAGTGCACCTGGTTAAATTTTGTGAGTTTACAATTACCTATCCAACGATATTTCGTCTTTTTCGATGCGTCGCATTCAATTAGAGAAATTACTTTACCTAATAATATAGCAATAACTAATTCCACTGTTACAAAGCAGCTGATGGAACATTATTTTAGTCTAACCGAGATAAAACCAGTTTTCCCAAGGATGAAATTCGCACAAAAAATTTTACAAACAGAAATGAATGAATTTTTAACTGCAAGTGAAATTGAGAGATTATCAAAGATCGAACCAGAGAAACGCAGAGACAAGTTTTTTGAACGAGAACAGAAAAGTTTATCGGTGATTGAACCACAACACACAACTAGATTGGACTTTGTCAGATTAACCACAGACAAAAAGCGTCCACATCTTGAGCTGCAATTACACAAATTTATCAAAATGGTCAAAAACTAGTTTGCTCTCATGTTTTTTCAACATTTCGGATAGACGGCGACGGTATTTTCGTTGACTCCACCATGAACGACAAATGAGCATCGACGATTATTAATAATCTTGTGGATGACAGCAAGTACATATTTAGAATAAAATTTATTGTCGAACATGTCAGCGAAGATCGCCCAACTTGGATTATCCGTGATAAACTCGACCCTGTTAGCAATGTCGTCACAATAGGTAAAAACTCCAAACCAGAATAGACAAACCATATTACACAAACGCGTATCCAGTTTCCGCGGTGGTTTATGCACTATACCGTTTAAACGATCCTGACATTAATGCTCTTGCGCCTATTAAAACAGTCACGTTAAATTGATGGCTTTGCGTGTCAGAAAACATTTTATTAACTCGAGACGTGGAAACGGACTTACAGAATCGAGAATTAAAAATAACACAATGGGAAAACTTTCTCATCAACGGATCTAAAATAAATGACGTAGCTATATTGGGAAAAAACATTGAAGTTTCATATCGTGGTAAAAACAATTACAAACGAGATGTTGCATAATTCTGGCAACTATCATATCAAGGGAGCCCTAATAGCGATAGTTGATCATAACAGTCACGACTGGACTGAATCAGAAACAAAGTTTCCGCTGGAAAGAACAATACGATTTTATGACGGTGATATTTTTGAGGAGATTTATAATATTAGTGAATGTTATCCTGTATCTGTCTGGCTATTTCACGGTGACGATCCAGATTTATCTGCAGTGGATTTATCTGTGACAGATAGATCTACTACAGATTTATCTGTGAAAAATTTATCTTCAGCAGTTGAATCAACATTTGATCAATCTGTGCTACCGTCTTGAATACTTTATCTGAAGGAATCTCTCCAGCGTGAGATTGCGATAAAATATAACGGCGATAGTGAACAATTACTCAATAACTGTTTTACCGCGTAGTCTGTTGTGGTTCATATAGCACGACAAAATAATTCATGGCGTCCAATACCAAAAGAATTTCACGGCGATATATAACGGTCTTGTGTCGAGTTTGGACATGATGGTCTCTGAACACAAAATATAAATCCGTCGACATGATCTCGGTTGACAACATTGCTTCCTACCCTGAGGCATTTCTAGGACTCGGCGATTGTAATCAATGTTTTGAACGATTCGGTCATCCAACATACAAAATGACAAGAGTTGCGATAAACGGTCAAGTTCCTAGCTACGATCTTACCGGATTTGCTAAGATTGAATCATTCGAGTTCTCAGCGAGTATTCATCCTGTGATACCCATCTGGTTTGGTCGTCATTTTAATAACCCGGACTCAAAAATTAATCTTGATGACTGCTGCGCAAAAACTCAGCGTGGCTGAACTTCAATAGTGTTATTACGATATTCGTTAGATAGCGGTATTTAAACGTCGCTGGCTGTAGCATCAGCGATAATATCGTACAGGCCACAAAAATCTCTCTGGTTACCACGCAATGAAAAAGAGATCTGCAGAGGAATTATCGGTAAATTTACGCAGGGGTTGGCATCTGATAATAAACTCCTCTGAACAAAATTAATCATGAACCCAGCAGAACTTGATTTTGTGATCGCAGATACAATGTCAATAGGAGTACTGATGTCGCGGCAAAGTGCAATTACAAAAAACGGAATAAAACTTGGCACGATAGTCAGCTACTACGATGGTAATTCGCCTCAGTTTATTCATTTGAGATCTTCGATGCTCGCATATTCGTCAATAAACCTGTTATCGATGATCAACCGCTTTCCGGCAGATGTTGTTAGAAGTTGCCACAGATTCATTTTATATAAGTCGATCGAAAATGGATCTTCTGAAACCATTTATCGACGCAGGTCTCGGAGAGACTCGCTGAGGTCATTGGAGAATAAAGCGAGAACAAATACGTAATTATTCTGAATCGGCCGATGTTACACATTTCGACGCTTCTTACGGAAACAATAAATTATCAGAACCATCATCGTCATCGTTGGTGAATAATCCACTCACGCGATATAGCACAGTCTGTGTTAATGGTTCTAGTGGTTCTGGTAAAACAACAGGTGCGATAGAATTATTTAAAAACTCAGACATGATTGTGGTAATGTCAACTCACCGTCTTGCCAGAGAGATGAAACAGAGTGGTGTCAAATCATGCACGTATCACAGATTTTTTGATGGCGGAGTGATGCGTGGAGAATAATTATGTGTCCAGAGATATTTTAATAATGTTTCTCTACTAGCTGCCGACGAAACACACTGCAATTATCATGTGCGACGATCAGGGACAGCCTCCGCCGTTTACAGGAGAAACTCCGCATGATTTGGCTAAAAAATTCCATCGGTTTCTACGAAGAAATATTTTATGTCCATCGATCGCGTGATGAATCATTACGAAAATTGAAATGGCTAATCAGATTACAGCCGGACAAAATTCAGTGCGAAATAATGCGTGTCGTAATTACAAAGACACCAATGTCTGATTTCTAGAACTCATGGCGACCTATGATCTGATAGTTGTATCACGAAAGAAACGTCCGTGATTCCCTTCAACGTAAATTATTTGAGCTTCACCGAGAAATGTTTTCAGCGCTACCTGTTCCATGGTGTTATTGTTCAGCGGATACCCGTCGACAAATATACTCGTTGACATTCCAGGAACGGACACACAACAGCGACTGGTTCTCAATGATATCGTCGAGGTTCCAGTAGACGCTGTACAGCAGGTGGTGATGGGACCATCGAGTGCTTGCAACAGTGTTCAGGCACGCTCACCATGGATTCTAGGTTATGCAATAACAATTAATTCGTCGCAGGGGATAACAGTCTCGGATACCAATTACTGGAGTGTCGACGATCGCATCGAATGGTCACATTTAGTGTATTTGGCGGTGTCGAGAGTTACAAAAATGACTCAACTGCGCTGACAGTCTACGGAGGCGATGGCAGTGGTGGTGTCACTGCCATCGTCGACGCGGCGTCGGAGAGGCTGGTAGGGGCAACAACGTTGAAGAAAAATTAGTTGGTTATGCGATGAAAGACAAAAGAAACAGCGCCAGTTTCATCTTGATGTTGAATTCATCATGACACTAGCGGCAGAGTAGAGATTTATCACATTGCTCCAGCGCGAAAAGGAATCGTCATTGGCGGATTTACAGGAACAATATAATAGCTAAATTTGTTCCACTGGCAAGCGCCATTGAGGACATGCGATCAGACCTTTTCCGGCAATATGAAACTCGTGCGGCTCTAAGTGCGCGTGCGAGACAGTTAAAAAAACTTGTGTTGGAACCTGTTAGGATTCCCGAATCCGAATCCGCCAAAGAATCCACAGAATAGCGACGTCACTGGTACCAAAAAAATGTTGATTTTTTTTGTCATTGGCCGAGCGAGGCCGTTCAGGATCTGTCACGCACGTACAAGCTAACAGTCAATTCTTCCCCACGCGTGCCCAATAAATTACCGTTTTTTATTGGTTAGGCGAAAACGTATTCTTGACAGCGATGGATTGTCACGTCGTAAATAAACAGGATCAGTTGGCACCAACACAATCAAATGACCCGGTGGGACCTCCGGAGAAAAGCTGTAGAGAATATATCCCTGCTAGGCCTGCCCTTGGGATGCTTGCCCAGACGAGGTATAACTGTCGTCGACTGAGTCACAGATTAGAGTTACAGAAATCGTCGATGTGATATTGACAATGCCAGGTGTTACATGACAACCTCCACCCGTTGGATCATTGTCATGTCGGAGAATAACTGGAGAGCCTCTTATTTTGCCCCATGCGGCATGAATCTTCGGAAGATATTCGTCAATCATGTAATCGAGACCCTCCTGCAGTTTATCGATGTTGAGCTGGGGTAGTTTGAACGTAGACAGTTGGTCCTCGGTGATCTTAAAATAATCAAGAAATAACTTTGTGTATGTTGCGCTGCTTGCGCACCTAATATCACCACCCCTGTTAATTACTTTTTCTATCATAGTTTTTCGAAGGAGTTCTGCATCAGATTTCACCTGGTTCAGATGTTGTATTGTCTCAGTGATTCTTCGTTTAAGATCGTTCGGATATTCAAGCATATACTGCTCAAGCAGCTTTCTCAGATCATCTTGTGCATTTTTATGCTCCTGAGATATTCTCTTGGTAATTATTATTTCAGGAGAAACTGTAATCGATTCACTTACTGTAGATGTTTTGCTATCATAATACCATGACAGGTAACGGCAGCCGCCTGAGTCATCAATCTTTCCAGGAACATCTAAGTTAGCCACTCCAAGTATACTCCTAATGCCACTGTCTGTCATAATATACCATTGTACGGTATATCTATACCCTAGTTCTTTTATGAATCCTTGTTTGTCTGTCAAATAATCAGATCGCCTTGATTATGGTGGTCCAAAATAAGTTGGTGCTTTCAGTGGAGATCCCACCACAGTTCTGATCGACGACTTATATACGTCAACGGCGTAATTAGGCGTCAATATTTCAATGGCGACGCTCAGCGTTGGCTCGTATACTTTGATAGCGATCTTTTGATTCTTTTCCTGTTATAGATTTGATTCTACGCTGAAGGTCATCATTCATTTGTTCGATTTGATATGATCGTGTTGGTACGCTGACTGCTTTCCAGTCTGGGACTGGCTTGCCCCCTTCCAATTTGGTTTCATGTGCGAATAGCAGTGAATTGTTGCAGTCTAATGTACCAAATGATTTTTCTCTGATATTTGGCCAACTGTAATAAAGTCGTAATTGTGCAGTGCGATCTCAAGTGACAGACTATTAGGCGCTTTTATCGGAGTTGGAAAACCAATATCAAATTCCGGCAGTGTCGACGTTGTTGATATCGTTGTGGTTTTCGGAGGCGTTGTGTTTGCGATGATCTGTTCCAGCCTTGAGGTTATTTGTGCGGGCATTATTATCTATACGGCGGATTCTAAATGTTTTCTTTGGCAGGTTTGCGTTCTTGTGATACCGATAATAAATATCCCTGATCTCAGCAAATTCATTGTCTGATATTGCGCCGTCGTTTATAACCCCGCTAACAGTATCGACGATATATTTTATACACGCATACGTCGTCCCGTACGTTATTTCTGCTTGCTCATGTAAATTTTTCCTGGCACATGTAGATATTTTTTTCGCGCTGATATTGAGGATACTAGCAACACCGACGACAACAGCGACACCAATTACAACCACGGGCGATATCACGTGCATCGCTGATAACGTACTGATTAACGTCGTTCTTTCAGCGACCAGCGAGGAGACCACGTATACAACATTGTCGATGACGATGATTCGTCTGCGATATTTTTTTTTTTTTTAGTTTTGTCATGTGCTCGTCGATGATTTCTTCCAGCGATGCCTTCCACGAACTTGCTTGATAATACCGAAAGGACTTGTGGGATTCATTATGGTTTATATTAATTTACCAACTGAGACGTTTGCGTGACGAATTCGAGACACCAAAGTTTTTATCTGCTGGTTCCAGTATGAATGTTTCCTTGGTATTTTGATTTATCACGACCGACATTTTTCCTGGAAATCTATCGGTGGAATGACACCATACAAATGTGGCGAATAACCTAAATTTAGCGGCGCTAAACACGGAGAGCCTGTACACCCCGGTGACCTCAGCGGTATGTTTGATGGAGTTGTTTTGTTGTGACCACGTTGCAGATCCAGACGCTACAGTGTGTTCCGCGTTGATGAGCGGAGTCGTATGAATTAAGCAGCGGCAATGTTGTTTGATTTTTTTCGGCGATGTCATCGGGTCGTGTGCGAATTTCAGTGAGACTAATGTCGACGAAATTTGGAACTCCAAAAAATCCATTGATGATTATATTTATGGCTCAACGAAAATTTGCAAACACGCTTATATATATTATATTCAGCTCTGAATATGGCCAATCCTTCATAGATTGTTGTTAACGAGGTCCTTATCGCGACGTCGTTGTTTGTCCACGTATATCTTCGATGCAGCGTCATCGTCCGATCCTGGTTCGTTCAAATTAGCAGCCCATGTTGAGTTCCTTTTATTTATTTTTTTTATTTATTTTTTTTTTTTAAGTCTTTTTTCCGTGTCGGACCCTCCGTGACCGGTTGCCTTTTTCAGCGCCATACCGGCAGCCTTTCCAACTGCACCGAGTGCAGCTACTTTTGCAACAGCTGAGCTACGGAGGCAATCAACGCTGGTATCGCCGCTAGCAGCGAAAATATGCCACCGGTCTTTGCTGTGTCGCTGATCGCATTGGCGGAAAGATCAAGTCGCACGCCAGTTTTTGATTTCTTGGCATCATTGTAGTGTTTGAGCTGACGTTCAGTCAGCGATAATCTATTTGGGCCCTGCAACACCGCTAATTTCAGAGATATTTTGCCCCAGAATTCTTTTTGGTGCCGATTGCATCTTGTTATCTGACCGTGTGTCAGAGTAACGTTGACGTGGTGATATGACATTATAATATCATGAATGATCTAATCACATATTTTCTACTGGCGCATCAACGACTCTCATTCGTCCGCTAAAAACTTCAATCAACATTGTTTTGTCTCACAGTATGACAGCGATTGCTCTGTAACCACCAGGACCAGCTGGTGTATCGTTCACAGTAGCTCGCACGTGTATATCAACGACACATTGTCTGAACAAATCGAGGTGTTCCAGTGAAAAATAATAGATTGGATACAGCGTAGAGAAATTCCGCTGAGATATCTGCAATCAACATTCTGATCACGCCCCATTAATCTCATCAGACTATGATACTCCCGCGTTACGTTGTTTTGTTCAAAATTCAGTATTATGTATTTGGATGGTTCCTGATATCCGTTTATTTTCAGTGAAATCGTAACACACTTAAACCGTCTAACATCATGGGGTTTCTTTCTTGATTTTCTAATCTTGTGTTAGCATGAAACGCAGCAAATATATTCCGCGGTGCTGAAATTCTCTGTTGAGACACTATCTGTCAAGCAAATGAATTTGCTATGCTTAAAACTGAATCTGTGATCTTTGTCAGCCACGACAACGTTGGCTGGCCACTACTATCCATGAACGATAACAACCGCGTTTCTGATGTAGTCATTGTTGGCATCCACAACGCAAGTTTTGTTAATGTTACTTTACCAGCAGCTGAAGCATTATCTTGCCAGATTGCATCGTTGTCAGTGGATTTTCGAACTAAATCAACCGTATGTTTGGCCCCAGACATAACTTTCCAAACATGTCTGCAGAATCCGAAAATATGTGACAGCGGTATCACACAGCGGAATCTTCCTTGAGCATCAATTTAAGATCATCGTGCTGAAAATCTCAGGTTAAATTCAGGATTAACGCCACGGACTACCGGTGCTACGTGGGCGTCGATGGCGACGTTGTTGGTGTGTGTTTTTGGTCGTCTTATGTCACATTGTGTATGGTTAGGATGGTTTTTAATATTTTTTGAGAACATCATTGATGGACCAGCAGACCTTGAATATCATCGGAATATCGTAGCAACATCAACGTAGTTGTCACATGCTTTGATTTGTCTACTATCAATCATATACACGGCACTTTTAAATAACGCGATAACACCATTATTAACGAATCCACATTTGTCATCTGCAGCGTATGGATTATTGTTATCTCTCAAAAGTCTACCCTAAACTTCAACGGATGCCTCAGCGGGTAGAAGATACCTGGATGTATCTTGGACTTGTAGTTCTATTCGTCCACGCTGATTTGGTTCTCGTGCCTCATAAGAATAATACTGATAATCACGCACAGACTCATCCTTGAGTACTGGTGCGTCCATGTCAAATGCGGGATCAGATAAACGCTTGAACAATTTATTATAATTCACTGTTGTCTAAAACGATGTCCTAACACCGATCAATATCGCCGACTACGACGGGCCAGACCACAAGCAGCTATTAGGTTGGCGGTTATATTTTTTTCGATCTCGTCTGCGGCTTGTTTTGTCAGAGATGGCCAACCAGCCAATTCTTTCAACCTCTCATTCGCGGCTTGATTTATTATTTTACTGACACTTGCTGACATCACTTCGGTATTGAGCAGTTTTTTTTCATTGATGAGTGCCCGATACACGCTGCTGTCCATGACGCCACCGGTATATAAACGCTGACAAATATCAGCTGCTTCATTGATGATTTCGTGGGAATTATTACCGGCTCGTCTTCCACCAATCAAAAATTTCTAGTCGATCAACATCATCGAGGATGTTATTTGGACAAAGTTTATCCTGCAATCACCGGCAAGGTCTGTTTTTTACGACTTCGATCGCTATTGGCGAGGCCACCTCCGGTCGCTCCTTCAGGTTGTTCGTCGTGTAGATCTGGTTGTGGTTCCGGCGCACTGGGGATCCTTTTCCGCCGCTTCTCCCTTCCTTCTTTTCTTCAGATCTAGTTTTTACGTCTGATCTTTTTCCTTAGTAGTGAATGGGGGCGCCCCCATTCACTACTTTCCTTCTCTCGCTTTTTCAAGTTGACGATTTATTTCTTCTTGTTTTCTTCCCCTCTCCAATTTTGCTCTTGCAGCATATTCACCCACTGCTTGATTAAAGATTTCAAAATCATTGTCGCCAGCTTCGACTTGCGAAATATTAGTAGCGACACGATATATACCTTTGACCCAATTGCTGTATTTTAGACTGCGAACATGTTCAGGTCTCACGTATCAATCTCTACCACCATATCCAAATGCAGCAGTCTCAAATACTTGGTCTGGATCCCTGATAGCGGCGATATTTCAGCCTCAGCAAATTGCCATAATTACAATTCGACACGCAATTTAGACATTGCTCGTGTCACGTGTCAGATACCTGTGACGCGCCGAGCAGCTAATAATGAACACGAGGGTTCCCTCAGGCAAACCTGTTACGATTATAAAGCAGACATTATTTAAAATGCTTAATAAATTCCAGTGATCTGTTCAGTCTTAAATAAATGAATGTACGCGTTTAATTCTGATCTATCTGCCTGTCTGTCTGTTCGATGAGTGCGGAAGCGGTTGATACGTTATGTAAATTAATTTAGCAGTATATTCTTAACAGATACAGTGGCGCAGTGGTAGCGTGTACGGACAATCGCTATACGTGTTCGATTCCCAAGAGCGTAACTGACATAATGTCGACGTTTAAAAACAAATTCTCCATAAGTGTGTGGGGTGTGTGTGTGTGAATGCGACGCATCGAAAAAGACGAAATATAGTTGGATGGGTAATTGTAAACTCATAAAACTTAACCCAGGTGCACTTACCTGGGCCCCCACCCCCTCCGAACCCAAAATATGGATGTTCATTTTATAACACCCGGGGTTTACTTTGGGGTCTGTGTGTGTGTGCTTGATTACAAAATTGACAAATTTGACAAATTTAGCCTGGACAGCCCTCTGAATCTCTAAAATTTCGTTTCGCACTTAGCGATTCGCTAGGGGGTATGTTCACGCAACAAAATAAAAAAAATCTATAACAATTGCCCAAGATTCAACAGATATTCAACGTCAATCAACCTGGTCGCAGTCATTTCTTTTTGCTAGCCTCAAATCAGCATTACCTCATTTTCACAATGGAGCCTTTTTCGGGGACAGTAACCCGGCTTACATACAAGCCTCGGATTGGCCTTTGGATAGTAATGAGTCAACATTACTTGGCTAAAACGGCTTTGTTTTTGGCCCCGTTGCCTTGATAAGGCCCCCCCCCCCAAAAAAAAATCGGCCGCATACTTTTTGGGGGGTCGGTCTCTCATACAGGCCTCGGACTGGCATTTGGATAGTTTAATGAGTCAACGTCACGTGGCAAAAACATAAAAAAAAAAAAAAAAAAAAGAATTTAGCCCCCATTTTGCAAAACGGGACCTTGATGACCCCCCCCAAAAAAAATTTAAAAAATTGGTCTCATTTTTTGGGTCTGCCCCCTCCCCCCTCCCCCCCCCCCAAATATTATTACAAATAAATCATCCCCGGGCAGGAAATGACGTGCAAATTACTTTTCCTCTGCTTTAAATCAACAATGTAGCAATAATGAATATTCCATAAAACTGAACAACTGACAACACACAATGGATACGCATTATTATGCAATATGTGAGCTACAGCTTATAATAAATTGGAAGACTGTAATGCGTATATAGCCATGGACAATAAGGTAATTTTACTATAAACAACAAATGTTTTCGCTGACGACACTAAGATACAAAAACCGATTGGGACGACTCCACCATAAGAAAAACATATTTAGAGACGTTGATCAAGTGTAAACAATCTTCTGTATCCTAAGCAATGAATATGATGAAACGATTATAGCAGTAATGGACCTGGCCATCCGCGCTTTCATACACTTAAGATAGTATTGGCATAACAATCTAACACACAAGATAAACAAAAGCATCACATGTGTTACTGTTTATAAGAAGGATTTACTCACAACTTAAGAAGAAATGTCTTCACCCATGGTTAGAGAGAGAGAGAGAGAGAGAGAGAGAGAGAGAGAGAGAGAGAGAGAGAGAGAGAGAGAGTGTGTGTGTGTGTGTGTGTGTGTTCAGGCTCTCTTAAAAACAGGTGTCACTCCTAACGGTGTAAATACGCCTACATCTTGGGGTAGGCAGACGAGAGGTACGGAATCGATTGTAAGAAAGACGAAGCTTTGGTTTTCTGGCGAATCAAACTAATTTTATTGAAATTATTGATAGATAAAATTACATTCTAGATATGGAATTAAATCTGCATAAACTTTCCATTTCAGATATAAGAAATAAATATAAAATTACAATATTCCTCAAGCTTACCAACTTCATACAATTCTGTAATTTCTGTCTTTTAGAATATAATGCAAATAATTAAATATTGAATAAATTCACGATAGCCAAAAAGTGTGTTAAAATTATACATTCCAGACTAATACCGCAATCATTAAGAAGAAATGTATTTTACTGAATTTGACCTTAAATACCAAAATTTTAAACTCCATTACTTAAAGAATATTTTAATTCTAAATTAATTATTATTGAGTATGAAGTTGGTAGTAAACTCGTCTTTTACAATAATCAAAAGTATAAATACAAGCAAATATGAATGTTTTATGCAATTAAACATTCCAATATATTATAGCAAGGAATAGAAACAGAAATATTAAAATAATACAAAAATGTTGCAAATGTTGCTATCTTAGAACTCTTATCTTAACATTTTTACATTAAAGATCCCTATACTCAATAGAAAATTTTACAACACATATACTTGCCTACCTGTAAGAAAGACGAGGCTCTGGGTTCTGGCCAATCGAAATTATACGTGATATAGGATGTATCCTCGAGACCAAATAAGGACATACGTTTTGCTGAGTTTGTATTGTGGTTTTGCCAGAACTCCCAGATCCTCTCTAATTTTTGCTACTTAATAGTTTGTAGGTCTTCATTCGTCATCCTATAAACGTTTGCTGTGACAGTTTTTTCCATGAAACACGTGAAATCTTACTGATATACTCAACAGAAGAGAATTTGGCTTACTCAACACATCTTGCTACTGAGTCTAAATTTGCTTACGTAGAATATAAGAAGAAAAGCGAGGCATTTTACACTTCACACATAAAAAGTACAATCTTTATTAAAATAATACACACTTGTATTACAGGAATAATAAAATTGCTTTCAATATAATATAGTGAAAAATTCAATCCTAACATTACTATACACCCGATACGACTGGAGTCACTCTCTTCAATAGGAACTGTGTCTACTATGTCAGTCTGTTTATCACTTGACAAGGTGAATGTTGATTCCTTCACATGTTCGTTAA
>JAECUM010044157.1:0-19859 GCA_016617855.1 Megalonaias nervosa | reverse complement strand
GGCCTAGTGGTTAGAGCGTCCGCCTCGGATGCGGGAGGTCGAGGGTTCGATCCCCGGTCGAGTCATACCAAAGACTTACAAAAATGGTACTAACAGCTGCCCCGCTTGGCGCTCAGCATTAAGAGGTTAGTGTTAGGACTGGTTGGCCTGGTGTCAGGATAATGTGACTGGGTGGGACATCATGTCTGCGGCATGATTCCCCAGTGCTAGACATCACTATAAACTGCCACACTGCAGACATCGTAGCGATATGACTGAAAAATTGTTAAAGCTACGTTAAAAATCATAATCACATCACATCACATCACCAAACAGCTGCCTCGTTAGGCGCTCAGCATTACGAGGTTAGTGTTATGACTAGTCGGTCTGGTGTCAGGATAATGTGACTGTATGGGACATCATGTTACATGTCTGCGGCATGATTTCCCAGTGCTAGACATCACTATAAACTGCCACACTGCAGACATCGTGGCTATATGACTGAAAAATTGTTAAAGCTACGTTAGAAATCCAAACCACACACACACACACACACGCGCGCGCGCGCGCGCACACACACCCTAAGGTTATTCATAGGGCTTTTATTTTATCTTTTCTTAGATGGGGAGGAAATCCTGGGTGATTTCCTCTCCAGAAGCCTATTATTTCTGAAGTTTCTAAGTGTATTAATTCCGCTTTATTCTGCTACCTTACAGCACAAGTGAATATCAGCTTGTTTAACAACTACCTTAAATGTGATCATAACATAATTTGTTTCATTTAAATACTAACGGAGACAGCTCATTAGTTAGCGTAATATGGCGCGTGGAATTTAATCCACTGAATAATCCACTAAAAATTAAAGAACCAATACTGTCATTTAATCAGTTCAAGGAGACAAACTCTTGTATCGGTAACATTATTAAATGTAATTTAATTACACTGACTCGATAGATTAAAATCAGAGTGAGCCGTTCTTGAAGAACTGGTTTGAGTAAATGTCAAATTTCACAGGTTTCAATGTTTCTCAAACACCGATCACTTCCATGTAGGTATTATGGGATTGCGAACTACAAATAAGATTTACTTACCTCCTAAATTGGAGATCTTTATGACATAGAAAACTGCGCACCTCCGAAAATGAAGATTTGACGAGGAAAGTCCTCACATAAGCATCGCAAATCACATATTAGCACACTTGTTTTGAAAGAATTGTGCTTAGTTTAAAATTACTATCGAGAGATAAGTCATGAAAATTAACAAAGTAATTTAGCCATGTGTTTGGAACTAATTTGTTGCTCTTAAGATAAAGACGTGACCTCAGAGTTGGTCGGCGTAGGAATAATATCCAAATTTGGATAGACAGACAGCAACGTCACTTATTTAACGACTAAGGTGGAGAGTTCAGTATACGCAATAAAACTATAGCGCTTAAAACACGGCCAATTAATTCATACAGGCCTTGTTTTGTTCATTGTGTTTTTACTTGTAGATAATTTGGTCGCGTTGCCCAAAATGCATTGAAGCGGTAATAGAACGTCCGCGCATGGAACAATTTTCAGTGACCACCGGTAGGTGTGATACAGGATGTAAATGTCCAGGACTGCATCGTGGAAGGGGGTCGGGGTTTCCGAAATCCCCATCACCCCCACCCCGGCTAAAAAAGATGTGCTAACACAAACGTATATTCACTTGTCACTTGAAATTTGACCATCTTTTAATTCTTGTGCATGTTCATTGGGTGTTATGCAACCTTGAAGTAAATAGATTTTTGCTTTGGTGCCCTTTCGAGGAAAGTCGGGACCCTTTTGAAATTTAGGAACAACCTCCTCCCCCCCCCCCTCCCCGAACGTTTGACCTGATCGGGCTCTGAATGTATTATGGATTCGGGTAATAATAACTTTTTCCTATTTAGTCACTACATTTGTTTCTCAGTACTGAACATTCCTCTATGTACAAATCAAAATATCCTTTCTTTTCTGTTGAGTTTTGTTTTTGTAGATCAGAATCTTGGAAATCATTTGTTAAATATTTGATATTCCTTCTCACTTATTTTCTTTTAGGTGTGACCTCAATTCAGGAGTTTGTCGCCTTTTAGAGGTAACCTGTATGAACATACGCCTGGTTGTATCCCACAATTCACAATTACGTCCTAAAATTATTACATCAATTCTACTTTGAAAAGCCAGTTTTGGGATAACGGGTTTATTAGACGCAAGGTTTTTTTTAAAGCCTCCGGACAAGCACCAACTCCAATGTAAATCTTCCTTCCATCCCAATCACTTTTAGTGGAATCCTAAAGTCTCAAATTATAGGTTTAAGAGGCTTTGTACTAGATAGAAGGATTTTCAGAGGGCGACAAACACATTGCATTAGGGGTCTTCCGAAAAGGGGTTACTCGAAACGTTTTCTGAGAAAAATGAAAACCACAACTATGATGGCGTTTAAAACGTATACGCGCATTTTCGGAACATCTAAAACTTGCCACATTAGACGCAGCAGAACATGCCAATTCTTGTACAGAGGCAAATACTTTTTCTACTCGTATTAATAATCAAATGTATGCAATGAATAAAATCTGTCATGTGACTCTAGAAACATCGTTTACCTAATTTCGTACGAAAATTATGGTAAACAATATGTTGGGCAAACTAGTATGACACTAAGATAACGTTTAACCAGTTAACAGGTTCGATATTAATCACGAACAAAATAAATCAGTGGCAAATCATTTTAACAGCGCATCGTATTCGCTGGACGATTTATCAATCCTTTCGATTCAGTCAATCACAAAAAAGGAAAAATCTCACCAAAAGAGAAATTTATTTGATCAATAAATTGAAAACCATTAGCTCTTGTGGTCTCAAATCTACAAGAAGAAACTGAAGAAATTATGCCTTTTGAGATAACATTTAATTCAAAAGCAGCCCAGGTGGCAAAATGGATTAGAAAGGGATACGCCAAATATACAGAAAAGTACCCACGAGTGTTCCGAAGCAAAGTTTCGACAGTCTACCGGAAAAATAAGAACCAAAATAATAGGATAAAGAGCGCGAGTAATTTTTCCCTTGGCCAGTGTACGTGGGAGCTCTAAGAATTTCTGCCTAAACTGGTTTGTCTAACCTTTCAAAGTGGATGAGGTTATTTGAAATAGAAGTTAGGCCTGCGGACGGAAAGAATGAAAGCCAGGTAACGGGAATTTAAACAAGTACGTCCCTTTTAAAAAGAAAGATGAACCCCATTGAAAACTGCTTTTTGTCTGTTTTCTTTTTCTTTTTTGAACGTTATTTGCTAAATAATACCCACAAACATCAGCGGGATTACAAACATATAAAACTATTTAACATTCGAACACATCGGGAGGGGGTCACTTCATCGGCTTGATTGTTTACCATAGCTACAGGTCTGTAGGTGTCCTCACCAATTTTTAAAAAGTACACCAACAAACCAATGAAGACACTCAGAAGCGGTTAATTTATTGGATTTAATCAAGAGAGGAAATTCAATTCAATTAGTAAAATGCACGTAACATACATTAGTTTAGGAATCCTTCATGAACTGATTACATGACTGTAACTAGGCGCCCGGAGGCAATGTTCTTTAGTGGCGCCCCTACTTTTCTTAAAAAATAAAACAGTTTGTCAGTTTCAACCCGACCCCCAGTGGTATACATAATTTGAGGTTCCTTTCTCAGAGACACCCCTACCCCCCAAAACGTTATACGTTAACATTTTTGTCAGCAGCTTTTTTTTTTTTTAGCTCAAAATGATGACTTTCATATGATAAGACTTTTCTAACATATTTCTGACAAAATTTGTTTTGTTGGGGTAGGGGGTCTCTGAGATAGGAACAACTCAATTATGTATACTACTATTATCTATAGACAAAATTTCATATTAAACAAATGAAATATTATATATAATGTATCACTATAAGTCAATCCGACATGTTGGATTTGATCTGACAAATAAATTTTGTAAGAGATTTAATTCGATTAGAGCAGCTTCAAGTTATACTGGTATAGAAACTAAAATAATAAGCGATTGTATTAAAAAAGTTGGATATCATATATCACCAAAATATGGGTCAGTATGGCTCTTCGCGACTGAAAATGATAAGAGAATAGCGGGTTGGGCAGATGATGTGATGACATTTATTGACAATATGGTTGATATTTTATTTAATAATGATATTACTAAAGCTGTACAAAATTAAACATCTACTGTTGTAACCCATATTTTGTGATAATCTTTTTCATATCTGCTGACTCATTGGCAGAATGTCTGTTAATATACTGTCAATAATACGGAACTCGCGTATTCAATCGTCCATATCATATTTTATACCACGCAAATAAGATCGTATCTGATCAAGTAATTTTTTATAGGTGATACTTGCTGTTTTACAAGCATTTTTTTTTAGTCGCAAGACGAGGCTCAATTTTTTTACACGCTGTTGCAAGGGAAACACCGACACCAGATATTATTAACAAAAACGGATTTAATGATTCTCCACTTGAAATTATATCAGAGCTGGTCATTAACAGTGGCAAATATGATATCACTCGAAGTATTCTGTTATAGTATTTGTAACATTTTTTTACACACCAAAGTTTTTTATGATAATATTTGTAATATTGCATTAGAGCGTCCACATCTTGTTTTGGAATTTTTTCAGAAATATGATTGAAATCAACTATATGTTTTTTCATTTATATAATATATGTTTACAGATTTTTATTCTGTAAGTAAATCAGAAAAATCAGCTACAAATTCTATACACCAATAATAATGTATAGGGGGTATTTCCTTCGATCGTAACGTAAATGTTTCTTTGATGTTCTTTTTTAGCAACCTCAATATAGGATTAAAATATACATTCGGTAACGATGAAGTAGCCGCACCAATTTCAAAACTGTACATGGATAGTCTGTATAACCCAGTTACTTCTGCGGTATATTCGAGAGTGTTATCGCTCGATGTACATGTTTTTAATCCTGATGCTGCTGCGTATACGATATTTTTAATTTGTCTGTGTGGAATTTTAATAAGATTAGTTTTTCCAATAATACCAGGAATTCCGCTAACAATATCGTTTAATTTTGTGTTAATGTCAGCGAGTTTAATATCTACAACCGCTGGACTTCCAAAAAATTCATTAATAGATTTGTTTATATTTCTACGAAAATTTAAGAACGTTTGTATGTGATTATTAAAATTAGTATTTAGTGTAGTCATTTCATTATTAATTGTAGCTAACGAAGTTGTCATAAGAATTTCCTTATCGTCTACATATTTCTTCGTTGCTGCGTCAAAATCTGTTTCTGGTGTTCTGAGATTATTAATACCGTTATTGTTCATGTTGAGAAACGCGCGCATTATACCGTCGTTGACTAATACGTACTTAGATTCTTGATCATCAACGTATATTTTTATTGCTGCGTCTGATTCTGCAGCTGGGTTTCCAAGGTCTATAATTTTTTTCCTGACATGTTGATATTACCTGTAACTGTCCCACCTATTTTATCAAGTTTGTTATCATCAACATACTTTAACTGCAAATAACTTACCACTTGAGTTTGATTTAAGTTTGCTGGTGGATACCTGGTCTCCAAATTTATAATTTTTTTTCCTGACATATCTAAGTTACCGCTTAAAGTTCCACCAGATTTATTTAGTTTATTATTGTCGACTGATTTAAGTTGTGCATAACTAACAGCTTGTGTATTAACGACATTTATTGGCGGATAACCTGTTTCTAACTCTAGTACTCGTTGATTTGACATAAACAGATTTCCCGTCATTGTGTCGCCGGATTTTTTTAGATAGCCTGATAAATCAACCTTACCGTCTGTTAATATAGTACTTTCAGCTGATGAATCTCCTACTAATGTTCCAAATTTTGTATAATAGTTCATTATTTATTTATCATCTGACAATTTTTTTATATAACATAAAATTGTATAACAATAATGGCAAATCAACGATATTAAATTTTGATACAGAACGTTTGGTGAAACATAAACATAACAATGAACTTCCAGATTGTCAATATCTTATTGTTGGAAGAACTGGATCGGGAAAAACACACTTGCATATGAATTTACTTCTAGGAGATAATTTTAACTACGATCGCGTTTATATTTACACGATAAATCCGCAGCAAGATAAGTACGGGCTACTTAACAATTATAATAACAAACTTCGTGATGATCTTGAGGCTGGCGAAGATTTTTTTATTATCAACCAACCAGAAGAACTCGTTCCAGTTAATCAACTTGATTCGTCCGAACACAAGATAGCTGTTTTTGATGATATTCCGCTAAACAACGAGGAAATGAATAAAATAAGATCATATTTTTCACTGTCGCGAAATAAAAAATGTAATTCTATTTATCTCGCCCAGGGTTTTTATAATGTTGACAGATTTATTAGGCGAAATACTGGTTGTTTTATATTATTTCCAGGACTTGACAATGTTGATGTTAGAAATATCGCGAACGAGCAATGTGGCGATGTAACAAAAGATAAATTTATTGAATTATATCATCAAGCAACGGCAAATAAATATGACTTTTTTTTTGCTTGATAAACTAACAAATGATACGAGTAAAATGTTTCGATGTTGTATTGAAAAATATTTACAGTAATGTTTATAGAAAATAGTATATAATTAATGGAAAGACAAGCAAAGTACAGAAAACATATAGAAAATCTAAAAAAACTTGCGCAATCTCAGGCAAAATTTAAACAGCAAGTACAGTAAGCACGACGTGGTCAAGTGGTTGCAGCAGAAACAACAGCCGCCGCTCTCAAACCAATTACTGAAGCTTTACTTGGAAAACAACCTAAACTAAACCGTTATCAGAAGAAGAACTTAAGCGACTACAGGAAAAACGTTTACTCGGACTAGTTAAAGAACAACAAGAAACAGCTGCTGGAAGAATTATTGCTAGATCTGATGCGGAGAAAAAAAGATTAGCTGAGGAACTTACAGCGCATATAGCTAATCCTGTTGCAAGACAAGCTGAACTAAGAAGGTTGTTTAATAATCCACTGGAACTTCAACGAAGATTAGCAGAAGCAGCAGTAGTTGAACCGATTGAAAGAAGGTTAGAAAAAAAATGAAAAAATCAGAAGAAATGTTAGAAGATATTTTTGCTAGAGAAAGATCTGAAAGAGAAGAACTTAGAAGAGAGAGGGAAAATATAGAAGAAAAAAGAAGATTTGACCATAATTTAGCAAATATAGATAGCAAAATAAAAGATGATGAATATGAAGATTTTAATGAAAAATATAACTTTAAGAATGTGAGAATACATGATGTTAACAAAGATAAATTTAAAGCTGACGAAGAAATTGCAAAATTAAAAGAAATAAAAAAAGAGGGTGATGAGCATCTCAGCGAAGTAGTTTTAGAAAATAGAAATTATTATAACGACATTAAATTATATCGACATGGAATTATCGCTGATCTTTATGTTGAAGTTATTAATAATATAAGAAATAACCAATACCGTAGTCATCATAGTAGTGGCTTAAGAGCTGAAGCAAAATTATTAGATAAAAGACCAGAAGAATCAGCATATACACTACCAGCTCCTATAATGACCGAAGAAGATTTACTAAGTTCAGAACGTGAATTTAAAAGAAATCGTGATGAATATAAAGACAAAGCAGAAGAAGAAATAACATCAGAAGAATATTTTGATTTTATAGAAAAAAAAATAACATTTCTGACGTTGATAATATGTATAATTGGGAAAAAGATAAATACGATGATCTCATTAAAAAATTAACTGATATCATAACAAAAAATGTAGGAGCTTACGGAGAAATTGATACAGCTCCAATGGTAAATATTGAAGGACTTTATGAAAAAACTAGAGATGCTGTTATTGCCGGTGTTTTTATAAATACTGCATCAAAATTTAGAGATAAAAAATATGCTGAAAAAGGGTACACTTTTGAAAAATTATTTAAATATTAGGATGATGATCGATTAAAAAAACTTTTAGAAAAAACTGGAACTGGAGCTAGAATATTTTCATCAGTTACTGAAATGATAGGCAGATTAATGCTATTGATATCATCAAATGTTGGTGCTGAAATTGACAATGAAATTATTGACATACTTGATAATTTGAGATCAAAAATTTATTCACATCTGACGAATACAGAACTTTACATCACGATTTGATATAATCACCGCGATTTAATTTTATAAATTTGTGTAATGATTTAATATAAAAAATGTCAGCAACATTATTACTAGACTCTAGTCAATCTGATAAAGATAGCGCAAATTTTTCTGTAAAGTATATTCCGCCAATAGAACTAGATCGTGAGAAACAATATGAAATTGGACTAATTTCCTGCACTTGTTGGCATGCTATGGCTAATGTAAAAACTGGAGTAAATGATGAACTTGCATTTACTGTTCCTATACGTACTCCACCATTTGTCACGTGGAAAACAATTAAAATTCCACAAGGAGCTTATAATGTCACCGATCTAAATAAAATAATAAAAGAACTTATAACAAAAAATAAAGGTATAGCTGATAATTTTGAGCTTACACCAAATTATAATACGTTACGCGCAAGAATGAAATTAAAAGGTATAACAGTTAGTCTTGTATCGCAAACAAGTATCGCACTACTGATAGAATTTTATAATTATGTATATCCTGCTCTTAATCGTGATAATCCCGAAACGTATGACGGCCAACTGCCAGTAAATATAACTGATGTAAACGCAATATTGGTAAATTGCTCTATTGCATCTGGATCTTATTCAGCTAAAGGTAGTAAAGGACAAACGATATACAGTTTTTCACCAGAGGTTTCGCCGGGATCTTTTATGCAAATTAGTCCACGTCAGGTTATTTATTATCCGTTAAACGTTGAAAATCAAATAACAGAAGTAAATATGAAATTGACAGATCAGTCTGGAAGACAGTTAGATCTTAATAATTAAATTGTTACTTATTATTTACACCTGCGCGAACAGTAAACATATTTTCTGAAAGATTTGACAACAAAATTATGCAACCTCAGATATAATGAAACAGAGAAAAAAGTTTATCGAAGAAAAATAGTAGGAGGATTTTGGGGAAATATATTTGCTAAAATTATAGAAAATGCTCCAGGAATAGCTCATAAAGTTGCACCAGTTGCACTTGACGTATCAAAAGCGTTTACAACTGTAGCTGCATCTGCTGCTGGAACTGCTGTTGGGCAAAAAATAACGGATAAAATAAAAGGCGATCCACAACGTGGTATACCGACAATCAAACAAGCTATTTCAGAAATCGCACCAACAAAAGAAACTCAACGCGCAATGATAACAACGACAAAAAAACTTCTATCACCACGAGGAGAACAAATTATACAAAAATTAATATATAAAGTGACAACACCGAAATAATTTTGTATAACCTAATAAATAAAAAAATGTCTGTAAAAAATTATCTCGATTTAGCAGAAATTTATGACACAGACGACACAGTAACAGAATTCGAATACGTTGAATATCTCGATGAAAATTCTAACGAACCTAATTAGACTGGCGTCAGAACATTTAATACTCGAGACGAGGACGAAATTTTACTTCCTCATAAAGCAATGTTGGAAGTTCGTGGCCAGATTATGACAGCACCTGCCGCACCTGCCGCAATTGCAGTTGGAAGAGATGTAGCTCTTTTAAATGACGGTTGGTGTTTATTTAAAGGTGCTCGATATCAGCTGGCCAATCAAACTGTCGAGTCCCGGTTTCTTCCTCCACCATTAATACTGGCCGCCATGTATAGCCTATCGTGTGCTGAAAAATGGCGTTAAGCCCCACAACAACAACAACAACAACAACAAACTGTCGAAGATATTTCAGGTCACTTACAAGTTGCAAGTACAATCTTAAATATTATTTCGTTTTCCGACGACTATTCCAGGTCAACTGCAACTAAGATGATGTGGTTTAAAGATACTGGAACTGGTGGTGCAGGTATTATTGCATCAGCTGAATTTGTTTCAGGAGGAGTAGCTATTATAGCTGCTGTGGCTGATGCTGCCGTAAATGCTGTAATTGTAAGAGATTTTCTTATTGCTAATGCTGCTATGCTAGGTATAATACCACCAGCTGCAAACGCTGATGCAGACGCTACAAGAGTCTCACTTATTGCAGCTTGTAATAATCTTAGTGTAACACCACCAGGTGCGGCAGCAACCGGCACTGAAATGTTAGCTCATGTTAATAACATAATTGCTCATAACAGAAGAAATATACATTACAATGAGGGTTATACTAGGAGAAAGGCACTTGCAGCAGGATCAGGTCAAATTACAATGATGCTGCCGTTAAGTACAATATTTGGCTTTTGCAGGGACTATAATAAAGTATTTCGTGGAGTTATACATACGCTTATTTTAGATCGATCAGATCAAAACGACTGCCTGTTTAGATCTGGTGGAAATAATACACAATTTGTCATAAACAAACTTGCATTATGGATGCCAAGAATAACTCCGTCTATCACTAAAATGGCGGAATTAAATGAGATGCTGCAAAAACACACAAACAGAATTTATTTTCAGCAACATAAAATATATCAAACAGAAGTTCCGAATACCACCGACTACACATGGCGAGTTACAACAACATCAAGTGAACAAAAGCCACGGCAATTATTTGCTGTATTTCAGAGACAAGCTCGACGTAACAACCAGGAACAAAATAATGCGATATTTGATAGCGCTGATGTTAGACGAATATACGCTAGAATAAATTCAGAGCAATATCCAGAACGAGCGATAGAATGCAATTTTGCAAATGACGCTAATAAAAATATTACTAGACCGTACATGTATTTACTCGACGCACTGCAAAAATATCAAGATGTTGGAGATGGATCTCAGATATCAGTGGAGGAATTTCGTACACTTTATCCGATATTTTATTTTGATGTTAGTAAACATAGCGAGCGAGCTGTAGACAGCACAGCTGATATTGAAATTACTTGGACACTAGGAGCAGCTCCAGATCCAGCAGCGCAGTTAAACGTGTATGCGTTAGCAATAAGCGATAGATTTGTTACAATTGACTCTGTCGGAGGTAAAATGTCAGTACAAGTTTAATCTGTAATTGTTATATAAGATGACAAAATATATTGTAAAAGAAATATATTGGACTGATGGTCAGGTTAAAAAATTAGCAGCTGCTGTTGCAAAGAAAAGACAAGTATCATTAAAGGTCAACCATAACGCAGCAGGTACTTTAACAAAATTAATGTTAACCAAAAAACAAGTAAATAAATACGATCGCGAAAAACCTTTTGTTTTAAATTTAAGCGCTGCACAAATAACTGCAATGGCAAAACATGGCGGTTTCTTCGGTCCGGCATTATCTGTAATAGCCAGAACGTTAATACCTAAAATTTTGCCAGTGTTAGGTACATTAGGATTAGCAGCAGCGTCTGGAGCAGTATCTGGCGCAACGAAAAAGGCAGTTGAAGGTAGTGGTATAAAGAAAATTTTCGTATGAATATCGATGGTAACAATTTTATGTGATGGATAAATATAATGCCTAAAAGAAAGACAACGACGAAAAAAAAGACAACGACGAAAAGAAAGACAACGACGGAAAAAAAGACACGACAGAGGCGAAAAGGGGGATTTATTCCAATAGCCCCGTTACTAGCAGGATTGGCAGGAAGTCTATTGCCAAATCTGTTAGGAGTAGGACGAGGACTTATGTTGCCAGGAACAAGGAGATGAAGTCTGCGTTAAGTAATTTTGATATACTTGATAAACTAAAAAAAGTAAAAAATTTCAGTGGAGTTTATTCTAAAGATGAACTTGTGGCGATTCCACCGCAAGCAACACCAACGCCAGGTTCGTGTGTTATAAATATACAAGATTTTAATGACGGATCTGGTACGCATTGGGTAGCTGTTTATGATAACAATTATTTTGACTCGTTCGGAATTCCACCAAGTGACGCAGTAAAAAAATATATGAGTAGAATGCAAGATACGAAGTCTCCAGAGACAAAATCTCTTACGAAAATAATAAATTATTCGTCTAATCAAATTCAACCAGTTGGAACTTCCGCTTGTGGATATTATTGCGCAATGTTCATTAAACAGATGACCGAAAATCCAGAGTTTTTAAAGTTTATTTTGCAATTTGATAAACAACCTTCTCACGCTAATGATGAGATTGCATTAAATTTTATCTAAACTTAGATATACAATGTCAACATATTGTCTTAAGTGTAAAACTAAAACAGAAAATAAAGATGAAAAAACAGAAAAAAACAAAAAATAATAGAATAATGCTGAAAAGTATTTGTGCAATCTGCGGAAGAAAAAAAAGTATGTTTTTACCGAAAACAAAGTTGTCCGGAGCGGGTTACCCAGAAATTATTTTAGTAGACGACTAAATAAATAATGACATGCGACTGCGATTGCGATAGAGATTTATGTCTCGAGCAAAATAAAATTGTTACATATTGTCAGAAATGCAAAAACAGAGAAATAATTGGAACAGGTATAGATATACATAAATTTATTGGAAAATTGCCGAAACCAAAAGGCGGTTGGACATTGCCAGGTCATAAATATACTGGACCTTATAATCCTCTTGATAAACAACTTGACGAAAACGATAATCCTCTGCCAGGACAAGAGCCTTACAATCAAGTTGACGCAATAGCAATAGCAATTCGCCATGATATCTGCTACAGAGATATTGATCTTCCAGACAGCGAACAAAATAAACACAGCTGCGATAAAATAATGTTAGACGAACTTCGTGATATGAAACCTGTAAATATGCGAGAGCGTGTTGACCGAAGGCTGGTCCAGGGTTTTATTGGAACAAAATATAAACTCAGTCTCGGTAGAGAATTATATGATGATCATGCAACTGAGCTACACAGACCTAAAAAAAAAGTTTCCGCGACGTAAAGTTGTCGCAAATGCCGTTGATGACATCTGGGCGATAGACTTAGTTGATGTTTCAAATCTAGCTCAATATAACGTTGGCGCTGATGGCGCTCCAAAGAGATATCTTTTTAATGTTGTAGATGTTTTTAGAAAATACGCGTTTAGTATACCCGTTTCGGATAAAACAGGGACATCGATGACTGATGCGCTAAAACAAATTATTGTTAACACAGAAAGAAAACCAAATAGAATCTGGACTGATCATGGAGCAGAGTTTTTTAATAAAAAATTTGAACAGTTTTT
Organism: Megalonaias nervosa; assembly: GCA_016617855.1. NCBI lineage: Eukaryota > Metazoa > Mollusca > Bivalvia > Unionida > Unionidae > Megalonaias > Megalonaias nervosa. Next base: position 6,635 of record JAECUM010044157.1, on the reverse strand, counting down.
AGAGCAAAATAACATTAAAAAATATGATACAGGAAATGAGGGAAACAGTGTCATCGTCGAGCGATTTAATCGCACGCTCAACGAAAAAATCCACAAATATTTGACAGCTAAAAATACGAGTAAATATATTGACAATTTACAAAACATTGTTGACGAATATAATAACACGAAACATAGATCCCTTTCGCTAGGTAAAAGTAAAATGTCGCCAAACGACGCGATTGTAAATCCAATATTAGCAAACGAAAATATGTACCGACGACACAAATTTAAAGTTGGTGATAAAGTCAGAATTTCTTTGACCAAAAAAAACGTTTGAGAAAGGGTATGCTCATAACTGGAGTGAAGAAGTATTTGTTGTTGATAAAGTACTTTTAACAATACCAGTTACATACTCGTTAAAAGATTTATTAGGTGAGCCTATAACTGGCAGTTTTTATGAGCAAGAACTTCAGAAAACAGAATAAGATATATTTGTTATTGAAAAAGTTATTAAAAAGCGCGGCAATAAAAGTTTAGTCAGATGGCGAGGGTATGGCGATAAATTTAATAGTTGGGTACCAACTAAGTCGATCTCATCGACTGACTAATATTATTATAAATTTCTTCGTATTTTGTTAATACTGATTTACATTTTACTGGTTTACAAAAAGAAATTAAATGTAATTTTCTTGCATCATCGACTGGCATTAAATTAAATATTTTAACAAAAATAAAATCGTATTTTATATTTCTTTGTTGTCCAGCTATTTTTACGTTTAAAAAGGGCTTTATAAGCTGCCAAAATATTTGATGCTCGGCAACAGTAAAATTAAATTTTATTATTTTTTTTAGCAATATGGTACTTAACATCATATCGTCCAGTTGTTGGTCTGCTTAAATATTTTTTACTAACAACAACATCATCTTCATCGTCGTCATAGTTATGCAAAATATCTTTTTCAGTATAATCAGCAAATCCGTCATTAGTAATATTTTCTGATGTAAAATTTGAAACTGAAACAAAATCTTCCGAATTTAGTTTAGCCAGTCTCTCAATTAAGTTCATTATTATAATATATCTTTTGTCTAATTAATAAATAATAAGATGTTCGGAGAAATAAAATATCATCAGCGAGTTAATATATTAAATCACAAAGAACTAGCTGAGGCAATTCGAAATTGTTTGTTGGGACATAGTTTTTATTTTGTTGATGTTATGATAACATTAGGCGAATCTGACAGATTTTTATTAACAGCAGCAGATAAAATAAAACTTGATACAAATAAAATGATGACGTTACGATTTATTCGCGACGATGTAGTGGAATTTAGTCATAATTGTCTTTCTCGGAATGATCTAGAAAATATTATTAATTATTGTATTTAAAACTAAATCTATCAAATGTCAACATTGACGTTGCTGATTTTGTTACATTATCAGCTACAAATTTTACTGTACGTGCATCAATTTTATGATATTTTCCTGCAGCTGTTATTGATCCAAATTTCATTTCTTCATCAGTTTCTAGATTTATTGAAATAATTGATTTTGGATTTCTAAAATTATTACCACCAGCATCTCCTCTTCTACTATTTTCTTTTGATGTTACCAGATCTAAATTTTCTAAACGATTATCGGTCTTAATTTTATTTATATGGTCGATAACTAAACTATTAGGTATTAGTCCGTTGAAAGTTTCAAACACAAAACGGTGTGACATATAACCAACTTGGTTAGTTTTTATACCACGTACCATTACATGTAAATAACCAGTATTTTGTAAACTTCCAACAATTGTTTTCGTTCTTATATATCTAATAATTCCCTTGTCATTTGCTTCATATAAATCAAATACTGGATGAGGTTGAAATTCATTTTGTACTGATAAATTTTGAATATTATCATCAGCAACTGCGCTATTTGCTCTGTATACTCGTTGTCCTTTTGGAATATCGCCGCAAAACAAAGTATAAATAAAATCTTTTCTAAACATTTCAATTCTTTCTGTATCATCGCCTTTTACTGAAATTAACATACCAGCTGGTGTTGATGTGCCGATAGATTTTTTAGATTTTATATTAATAACAGAACCAAGTGCATTTGCAGCGTGTAAGTTGGGTGAACATGATAAGTTTCTTGCTCTTCCGCTGTCAGTGGCAGATATCTCAAAATTTCTGTCATTATACTATAAGGTTTTTTATATCTCTAATTAGGAATTTTAAAAAATTCAATTAAATATAAAATATTATTATATATATATATAATGTTAAAATTGCGAGATATTGCTAAAAAGAACATTATCAAATCAGAAAAAATTGCTTCAGCATTTTCTGGTTACGATAACAGTTACAAACTTGATGATCAAAAAATTTTAGCAAATTTTAGCTCCACAAGTTTATTTCATCTTTTACAACCTGTTATTGCTCGAGAACTTGCATCACATAAAATTATCAAACTTATAGTCCAATATCATACGATTTTATCAAAGTTACACGCAGTTGAAGATATACTTGATGTAATTTTTGAAACAAAAAGTTTTGACAGCAAAATTTCAGAACCATATTTAACAGCAAAATCAAGAAAAATATTGACTGGAACAAACATTGCCATGGTCGCCGATGAAATACATCAAGAAATAAGCAAAAAATTAGAAGAATTTACTTCATCAGGATCAGGTTGGAAATTTGAAATGATAAAAGAAGTTTTATTTCACACAGCAAAATATAACGTACTTCACGGCAGCGGCGCTAATAGCGCTGGCTACGTCGATCTCCCTCAAAAAATTAAAAACAAAAAATGCTGTATTAATGTCAAAAACGATGATGACAAATGTTTCCAATGGTCTATTCTTTCTGCGATGTTTCCAAAAGAAAAAAAATGCTGATCGCGTTAACAAGTATTTTCCGTACAAGGACGAACTGAATTTTTTAGGAATAACTTTTCCAGTAGGAGAAAATTATATACCAAAGTTTGAAAAACAAAACAGTATCTCAGTAAATGTTTTCGGATTAGATGAGCGAGAAAACGTTTACCCGAGATATATCTTAGAAAAAGCTGCACAAAATACAATAAATTTATTATTTTATCGAGGACATTATTGTTGGATAAAAAACTTTAACGGACTAGTTGGCAAACAGTACAGTAAAAATAAAAATAAAAAATATTTCTGCTATAGATGTTTGCACGGTTTTTCTAGCGATGAAAGACTGCAGAAGCATCTCAAATACTGTGTCAATGTTCAAAGAATAAGTATGCCTAGCGAAAAAGAAAAAATATTAAAATTTAAAAATTATAATCATAAACTAAATATTCCTTTTGTTATTTACGCTGATTTCGAGTGTCTACTCGTTCCTGTGGTTGGAGCAGAAAATAATCCGAATAAATCCAGTGCTAGAAAAATACAACAACATATTCCTTGCGGAGTAGCTTATAAAGTAGTTTGTTGCGCTAACGATAAATTTTCAACTCCGATAAAGTTATATAGAGGTGAAAATCCTGCCGTATGGCTATTAAAAAATTTAATAGACGAAGTTAATAAAATTTCTAACAGATTACTTAAAACAGCTCCGATGAAAATAACGTCTAAACAGCAACTCGATTTTGATAAAGCAGTTGATTGTCATATTTGTGAAAAGTTGCTGGTAGACTCTAACGGAGCCCGTGATAAGGTGCGAGATCATTGTCATTTGACCGGCCAATATCGTGGAGGAGCTCATAATAGTTGTAATTTAAAATTTCATGCTCCAGATTTTATTCCCGTAGTTTTACATAACTTTCGTGGCTATGACAGTCATATCATTGTAGAAGCTTTTGGTGATGAAAATATTAAAGCTAAACTAAAATTAAATAACGTAATAAAATGTATTCCAAATAATTTTGAAAAGTATATGTCGGTGACGCTTGGTAAATTACGTTTCATTGACAGTCTGCAATTTATGGCAGCATCATTAGATGAGCTTGTTAAAGGTTGCAGTAGTTTTAATAATTTGCGAAGTTGCTTCAGTGAAAACTATATCAATCTGACAAAAAAGGTATCTTTCCTTACGAGTATCTCGACGATTGGAGCAGATTTAATGAAACTTCTCTGCCCGGCAAAGATAAATTTTACTCGCAACTCAAAAACGAAAATATAACAGATGACGAAAACAAATATGCACAAGATATTTGGAATAAATTTAGTTGTAAAACATTTGGTGATTATCATGATCTATATTTGAAAACAGATGTATTATTGCTAGCAGATGTTTTCGAGAGTTTTCGTCAAGTAAGACAGCAATTATGGATTAGACCCCTGTTGGTATTATTCCTCTCCAGGATTCTCTTGGGACGCTCTGCTAAAAACGAGTAAAATAGAACTAGATCTCTTAACAGATGTCGATATGTTTAACTTTATTGAAAAAGGTATCAGAGGTGGAATTAGCGTTATAACAAAAAAAATATGCAGCTGCTAATAACAAGTACTTAAAAAATTATGATAAAAATCTCCCGTGGAGTTACAGCATTTATCTGGATGCCAATAATTTGTATAGTTATGCGATTTCAGAACCAATGCCGTGTAGTGGATTTCATTGGATAACACCAGATCAATTTCTTAAAGAAACTGAAAAAGATTTACCTAGAAAAATTAATATCGATTTTTCTTATATTTCATATTTTGTTGAAGTTGAACTAGATCCTAGTTCGCTACATGATCTACATAATGATTATCCGTTTTGCGCAGAGTCAATGATGATTAATCATAGTTTATTATCGCCTGAACAATGAGCAACGACAACAGCAAAAAATTCGATTGTTAATAAGTTAGTTCCAAATTTGTTAGATAAAAGAAATTATGTTATGCATTACAAAAATTTAAAACAAGCAGTACATGATGGACTAATTCTGAGAAAGGTCCATTGCGTGTTAAAGTTTAATCAGTCGAAGTGGATGGCAAATTATATTGATCTAAATACAAAACGTCGTGCCGTGGCTAAAACCGAATTTGAGAAAAACTTTTTCAAGTTGATGAACAACTCGGTGTTCGGTAAGACGATGGAAAATATTCGCAAGAGAGTCTCTATAGAAATTGTTAATGATATAAGTCGCAGAAATAAATTAGTTAATGATGATGGTTTTGTTAGCATGAAAATATTTAATGAAAATCTTGTTGCAATACAACGACGAAAGACAAATTTAAAGTTAAATAAACCGATTTATGTTGGTGCAGGTGTACTTGATATATCGAAGTGGCTAATGTACGATTTTCACTATAATTTTACCAAAAAGCAGTGACCAGATTCGGAGTTGCTATTTACTGATACAGATTGCAAGTTTATAAAATAAAATGTGAAGATGTTTATGAAGACATTTACAATAATAAAAATCTGTCCGATTTATCAGATTATTCAGCATGTAGTGGATTTCAAGATAATTCGAATAAAAATGTTATTGGTAAAATGAAAGATGAGTTTATGTGTGTGCCAGTTAGTGAATTTGTTGGACTAAAGAGCAAAATGTATGCTGTCATATTAGATGACAATAAACTTACAAAAAAAGCAAAAGTTATTCCTCGAGGATATGTGAAAAAGATGATGAATTTTGACGATTTTAAAGCAGCGCTAAACAATAGCATCAGTTTTATCAAAACAAATTTTATCAGAACAAATCATCATAAACTTGAAACTGATATGATCATAAAACGGGGACTAAATAATTTTGATGATAAAAGATATTGCAGTGACGGAATTAACACACTAGCGCTTGGACATTATACAATTAATTTTGTCTAAACATTAGAAATAATGTTTGAAAATTTAACATTAGCAGATAGAGTTAATAGCAAAATCAAAAAAATAATGGTTAATAACCAGCAATTATCATTTGAATTTAACGATGAAATTTCAGGTATTTGTTTTAGTAAATTTGACAGAATCAAACTCTCCCTTATCAAATCAGATGACAGCAAATATTTTAGTTATCTCGAAAGTTTACGAGACGTGCTTGCATTAAAATATAACAATTTGCATAATCCGATCAGTCAATACCAGTATACAAAAATTAAGATAGACCTAGATAGGTCGAAGGTTTACGTGAAAGGTAGTATCTTCTCAGTAAGATAGCGATGAAAGAACTATTTGAATATCGTCGTAAAGTATCTGGTAGAATTAAATTCTATTTATATAATCACAATAGCATATTTTACTTAATAGCAAACGTCGAGATATTATGTGTTGGTCAAGAAATATAACTCTGTGTACCATATCTGTTTTTAAAAAGGGAGATAATACTGTTCCAATCAAACATAGCATATATACTGTTTCGTATTTTTATGCTAATGAAATATAATAGATTTGTAAATCTGATAGTATTTTAAGACCTATAAATCCTGGTATCATTTCTGTATTTACCAAAATAACTAGCAATTCGTCCTACTTAAATAACATATTTACTATAGATTCTCGTTTAAGTTCAACTGCGTAATACAGAATATTGATTATTTTTCTGCAGTAATGCGTCATTCAGACAGTATCCTTAGCAATTCTGTCAAAGATAATTGTGTGGTCGTAATTCAGGCAAACATTAGGATTTCGTTTTTTCTGTACAATATAAAATCAGACATGATGTTTTTTCTCGATTTATTTATAATAATGTTTTTAGAATCAGATCTTTTAAT